>OVAU01003632.1:0-10884 GCA_900406315.1 Biscutella laevigata subsp. laevigata
TCTTTCATAAAACAGGTGGTGTTTTATCATTGGTTAGCATAATATTGTTATAGAGGTGGAGAAGAAAGACACGTGGCAGTACTGGAGTGAGCCTCGTTCTCCTTTTATTAATAGGATGAGAAAGTGGATTCGCTCTCCCTTAAATATACTACCATGTAACACAAATAATTTTCTTGTCACCAACTTTGTATATTGTTAAAACATATGTTTATTATTATAGTAATAATATTGTTTAAACATATAAACTAGAATAACAATATTTAGTATTCATAATACCACTAAAAACTAATTAATTTCACAACCTCATATGTTCCCCTATAATTAGTCTAATAATTTCACTTTATCAATCACTTGTAAAATCTAAGTTTTAAATCTTTTTATATTAACTTTCAAAGGTTACCATTCACTTCTTGCTACAAAAATTTATTTAACTGTGCTCTAGAAAATTCACCATGTTCTTGCTCGATAGTAAAATTTAGATTTTCGAATCCTTGAATTGCATGATTCATCATAAATTATGTGAATAAATTCATTTATTTAAAATCAAAGTTATTGATTACTAATTTCTTACAACTGATTAAGAAAAAAACATAACTAAAAATATTCTTTAAAAATGAAGAATAATAAATTAACAAATTATGTTAAACAGATAAAAGTATAGGATAAAAGTAGATAAAGAATTGAAAATTGTGAAAACAATAATATATATATATATATATATATATATATATATATAAAAAAAAAACAAAATCAATTAATTATTTGAAAAATAAAATACACTAAAATCATAAAAATAAAATTTTCAGAAACTAGATAACAGGACTAATAGTCAAATTTTAAGTTTGCATAGTAAAATTGTTATTGGTAACATAATCTCTCGCATAGCGCGTGTACTCTTCTAGTATTTTATATTTTATAATATTTTTTGTATATAATAATATTATTATTTAGGCATATTAGTTTTTAAATTTTAAGAAATATATGTTGACTTTGAACTGTGATTTTATATGTTGATCAATTTGTTGGACCATTATATTATTTAAACAACACGACTCTAACTAAAAATATATATCCTTGATAACAAAATTAATGGTTTTTTGAAAAATGATTTTTAAAAAACACTAGCTAAGACGATAAATCCAATTTAAATAATTTGATTTATTATTATATATTTATTAGATTTATATGAAAAATTGTAGAATAAACAAATTTCGATATAAGTTTATCATGTTTATTTTGAAAATTTCTTCAAACTGAAATTTATATATATTTTGAATATATATATATATATATATATATAACTGAAACATTGAGATAGTTTTTTTATTTATTTTTATAGCTTTGTTACATTTATATTGAGAAATTTGTGTATGATAAATTTGGATATATCTTTATTAAATTTTATTAGATATATCCTGAGCTAATCTCCAATTTTCTCTAATTTTCATTTTTTTATGAATATTGATTTTTTTTCTTTAGATTAAATTTTTTAAATGACACCAAATATGATTTCAATTTATATAGTATTAACTAACATAGTTAATTATATTTATTTTTATTCTAAGTTTTTTTCTAAAATCAAACCAAAGGTTAAACTTATTATTGATTATTTCATATAAAACTAAAAAAGTTGATTTTGAACTTTTTTAATCTAGAACTAGAGTTGTGACCCACGCCATGCGTGAGATTAAAATATTTTGACTTTATATAAATATTAATATTTTTCATTTACTAATTTACGGTTAAGCTACCAAATTATACATATAAAACAAAATTGTGTATTTTGGATGCGGATTAAATCAAGCTTTTGATTTATTATTCAACATTATGTGTATATAAACTTATTATAAAGCCGATTCATATTCTCATATTACTTTTCTTAATCGACGTGGGAATTATTTAAATTAAGTATTTCATATCCGTTTTGAAAAATCTGAAATACATAAAACTTAAAAAAATCTAAATATTTTTATTAAATAAATTATAAATTTTATATAAGAATAATATCAAATAAAATATATAGAGGACAATCTAATAATAAAAGGTATGATATATTTACATATGAGATATTCTTTCTATAATTGAAATAATTACATAATATTACATATTTTAAATATAGAAACATATATAGTATTATAATATTTATGGTAATGACATTATTTAATTTTATAAGAATTTTAAGGTTTATTTTAAACTTAATCTAAAAATGCACCAGAAGACGATATATCAACAATTTCAAACCGAAACTTTTCTGGTTGCACCAAGTCAGAAAAGGGGATTACCTGAGAAAAGTTTAGAATCCAACAATGTCTAAACCGACCCAAACCAAGATCACATTATTAAAAATTATGGACTCGGGCCTAATGGGACTTGGGCTTAATGTTAAAATGATATAATTCATCTTACCATCTACAAATTTATTTGATCTTTTCTTGTGTTCGTCTTTGCCACAAAACATTTTCCTTTGAGGAGGGTTTTTTTTTTTTCGTTCAGTTCCTCTGCTTCAATTGGTATCGCCTTTCATCTCCGTCCTTTTTTGCTTTGGATCTTGTTTTAATTACTATTTGGAGATCTTCTCTGTTTGATTTTCTGTCTAAATATCTCTGAAGGTTTTGTTTTTTTTGTTTCTCTCTCTAGGGTTTTAGTCATATCCGATGGCTTCAAGTTCAGAGAAAACTCCTCTTACTTCAGGTAATATATGTGTTCTTAGTCAGATTCGATCTTTATCTCCATTTTTAAGTGTTTTTTGTAGTCAGCTTTGGTGTTGAATTTCGTTCTTTCTACAGATGGGAAAAACGATTCCAAGGAAGAGAGTAAGAGTACCAAACCGGAATCAGTTTCACCTTCACCTTCACCTTCACTGGCTAATCCTTTGCTTAACTTCAGTGCTTTTGATTTCTCAAGCATGGCTGGTATTCTCAATGTAAGTCGTTTTTCTCTAGTTAAAATGATCTCCAATAGTTGCATAAGGCAATGAATTTTGTTGTACTTGTTTTTCAGGATCCAAGCATTAAGGAATTGGCTGAGCAGATAGCCCAAGATCCTTCATTTAACCAGTTAGCTGAGCAGCTTCAGAAATCTGTTCCAACTGGATCACATGAAGGAGGTCTCCCTAACTTTGATCCAGAACAGTACATGCACACAATGAAACAGGTTATGGAGAATCAGGAGTTTAGGACAATGGCTGAGCGTCTTGGTAATGCATTGGTGCAGGTAGTATTCCTCAAGCTCTTCCGGTTTCTTGCTATTGTTCTTGACCAGACAGTCAGACGCTTGAAGCTCGTGGTACTTTTGTTTTCTCAGGATCCACAAATGTCTCCGTTTCTTGCGGCTATGGGGAACCCTGGAGCAACAGAGCAATTTGCTGAACGTATGGAGAAATTGAAAGAAGATCCGGCATTGAAACCTTTGTTAGCTGAGATGGATGCTGGTGATCCTTCTGCTATGATGAAGTATGTGGGAAATAACATTTGACTTCCATTTTGTTAGAAACTATTTTGGTGTATAAAACATCTATTTGTTTCCGGTTGTTAGGTTCTGGAATGATAAAGATGTGTTGAAAAAGCTGGGAGAAGCAATGGGTGTAGCTATTGGAGAAGCAGACCAGAGTGTTTCAGCTAAACCTGAGGAGGCGGAAGAAGGTGAAGAGGAAGAGTCTATTGTTCACCAGACCGCTAGTCTCGGTGATGTGGAGGTAAACTAACTGCTTCCTACTCAATTTTGCTTCTAGGTCTAAGCATTCTAAACTTTAATCTAAGATTGTGCTATTGAAATCTTTTGGACCAATCAGGGTTTGAAAGCTGCCTTGGCATCTGGTGGTAACAAAGACGAAGAAGACTCTGAAGGAAGGACTGCGTTGCATTTTGCATGTGGATATGGAGAGGTATGTTAGAATCTCTCAGAACTGTGGAAGACTAGAATAGAATCATGCAAACTAAGAATCTTTACTATCATGCACTTGGTGGATTAGAAGCCTTGGGCGTCACTTAGTAGAGTATTGATTGATGGTTTGGTTTGCATGTAGATGAAATGTGCTCAAGTTCTTCTGGATGCTGGAGCAAATGTGAATGCTGTTGACAGAAACAAGAACACTCCATTGCATTATGCTGCTGGTTATGGAAGGACAGAGTGTGTAAGCCTTCTCTTAGAGAATGGTGCTGCAGTGTAAGTGTGCAAAAAAGAATGAACACAAAATCAAAACTTAAAATGGTTTTGTATGAATGTTTTCATATTGTGTTTTTTGCAGAACTCTGCAAAATATGGACAGTAAAAATCCCATTGATGTGGCTAAGCTTAACAATCAGCTGGATGTGGTGAAGCTGCTTGAGAAGGACGCATTCCTCTGAGAGAAACATTGTTTCTTTAATGGATTATGATGTCTCTTTCCTCATCTTCTGTGTCTTGTAATAGTTACACAAGCCATTTTGTCGTCATTCATCTTCTGGTTTTTTTCATCATTAAATCTGGAGCAAAAGATAAAGAAAATGGATGTTTTACTTTTATCTGTGAATTATGCTAATTTTCTTCGATTGATGATTCACATTCCATGAAAGATTTCAGACGAATCAGGCTATGTACAGTTTGGATGCAAGATCATCGCAAAGATAATGACAATGAGGTTAAAGGAATGTTACAAGCAATATTCGTCTCTGGTCGAAATATCTCTAACAATGTCTATTGTGAGAATATTGTGTAGGAGTATATAAGGCAATATGCCTAATCTCATTATGGAAAACCTAGGACTCTTTCTGTATATCTCTCTATATATTGTACATTCTCATATCAATAAGAACTTCTTCCGCTAAACACTTCGACATGGTATCGGAGTTATTAGGTTTCTAAAGTTTTGATATCTACATCATCAAACAAAGATCCGAGTTGTTTCTTAAGTGTTGCATCGCACACTTTATCTTTTCTCAATCATCCATCATGTCTGATGATAATCAATCCAGGTCAAGTCCTCATGAAATCGTGACTTCTTCTTCTAAAACAGAGTCGCCTATTTTCTCTGAATATTATCTCAATTCTTTTGCAGATCCAGGTCAATTGATTTGTTATGGGTTACTTAATGGTAACAATTTTGAGTGATGGGCTAAATTCATGCGCAGATCTCTTCATGCCAAGAATAAACTTGGTTTTATTGATGGAAGCATAAAAGAACCAAGTAGGGGACACGTGGACTGCAAAATATGGGGGATTGTCAACTCAATGCTTGTCTCCTGGATCCTTAATGCCATCGAACCTCAGTTGCGTTCCACAATTTCATGCTCTGACAGTGCTTATACCTTATGGCAGAGTATTCAGAATCGGTTTTTAGTCGGGAACGTTCCTCGCATTTATGAATTGAAAACAGCTCTCGCTAGTCTCAAGCAAGAAGGAATGTCGGTTCAGGATTATTTTGGAAAATTAAAGCTTATGTGGGATGATTTTCTTGAATATGAGCCAATTCTAGACTGTTGCTGTGGAAAATTTGGCTGTCGCCTCATGAACTCTCTTGAAGAAAAACGAGAACGAGATTGGACACATCAGTTTCTCATGGGGCTTGATGGGATACGATTTGGCACCATACGATCTCATAAACCTCACCATCACTCGATTCTGCATTCTCAATGGTTATCCAAGAAGAACGTCATCAAAATGTGACCCGCGCACTTGTTCCACGCACGAAAGCTGTTGGTTTCTCTGCTCAAGCTTCGCAATCATCTGTTCCTTCCACTGGACGTGGTAGACATCTCACTTGTAGTCATTGTGGGAAGACTGGTCATGATGTTCAATTCTGCTATCAAATCATAGGAGTTCCGTGGCAGACTGATAGCTCACGAGGTCGTGGCCGAGGACGAAACTCATCTGGACGAGGTCGTGGCTATGGGGGTCGCGCCAATGCAGTATCAGTCTCTGCAAATAATGCTCAACAACATGTGTTGAGTGAAGCAGATCGTGGTAGTCTTCCGAGTCTTACAAACGAACAATGGACAGGATTGGTTTCTCTTTTCAATTCATCAACAATCCAACAGCAAGGAACATCATCACCTGTTTCTGATAGGCTCTCTGGTAAGCAAAATTGTGGCCAAATTATTATTGATACAAGGGCCTCTGATCATATGACAGGACAATTAGAGTTCTGTTTGACGTCGTCACCATCTTGCCATGTCCAATTCGGCTTCCTAATGGTGATTCTGCTATCGCCACTAAAGAAGGAAAATTCAGTCTAGGTGGTTGCATTGTTCTGCAACATGTTCTCTATGTCCCTAATTTGGAGAAAACGTTGATTTCGGTTGGAAAGCTATTACGCTATAATCCTGGTGTGGTCACTTTTACTGAGAAAATTTGTATTTTGCAAGACCGTTTTACGAGGATGCTGATTGGAGCGGGTGAAGAGTGTGATGGTATCTATTATTTTCCCGGAGCTATGAACGTTCAAGCTCATGCAGTGTCTTCTAGTCATGTTTTTGGTTGTGAGTTGTGGCATAGACGTCTCGGGCATCCCTCGCTGTCTCTGTTGACTCATCTCTCTGGTGTTGATTTAAGTAGTAGTAACAGTCACGAGAAACCTCATTTGTGTGATGTTTTTGTTAGAGCAAAACAACCTCATTTATCGTTCTCTCAAAGTGATAATAAAGCGGATTCATTGCGATATTTGGGGTCCTTATCGCACATTATCCAACTGTGGTTCATCTTATTTTCTGACTATTGTTGATGATCATTCACGTGCCGTTTGGGTATTTCTTATGCGAGCCAAAAGTGAAGTTGCAACAATTCTTCCCCAATTGTGTGCCTTAACAGAACGTCAATTTGATAAGAAAATACGGATGCTACGAAGTGATAACGGCGCTGAGTTTATTGGCCTAAAGCATTTCTTTGAGTCTCAAGGAATTATTCATCAAACTTCCTGTGTTGGGACACCTCAACAGAATGGTCGTGTAGAGCGTAAACATCAACACATCCTTAATGTTGCAAGGTCTCTATGCTTTCAAGCAAATCTACCGATCGATTTTTGGGGTGAATGTATTCTTACGGCATCCTACCTTATTAACCGCACTCCGTCGACTATATTGGCTGGAAAGTCACCTTATGACGTCTTATTTGGGACACGACCAAACTATGATGTTTTACGCATTTTTGGATGTCTTTGTTATGCTCATAAGGGGACTACGATTCGTGATAAATTTGAAGAAAGAAGCACAAGATGTATCTTATGTTGGGTATCCTCATAATCAGAAAGGTTGGCGAGTTTATGATTTAGAAGCCAAAGAGTTCTTTGTCACACGTAATGTCGTCTTCGAGGAAGGTGTTTTACGTTTTCGTCTGATTCATCACCTCCTCCGATGAATCCCTTGATATCGCCTGTATATGCTGATGACGATGTCGAGTTGAACCGGCCATGCGTAACACCGGTTGTCTTCGATAGGGGGAGCTCTTCGTCGTCTTCTCCTCCTATTGACTCACGGCTTATATCTCCATCTATTGATGTTGTCTCTGATATTTCTACAAGCGGTGATTCACCTCTGCCAGATAATGCTCGAACTGAAGATGATTTGTCCCACTTAGTTCAACCTTCATCTGCGTCACCTATTGTTGCATCACCATCTGCGTCACCTATTGCAACAGAACTTGGGCGTGGTAAACGTGAGAAGAAAGCTTCAGTTCTTCTCCAACCTTATGTTACTTATATTGTCCAACGCGAAATAGATACCTCACTCACTTCGCTCCAGTCATCTCGTGGTCCTTCAGGTACTTATTATCCCATAGCTAATTATGTTTCTTGTGCACGTTTCTCACCAAATTACAGAGGTTTTTTGGCTGCACTCACGGCTGTTAGTGAACCTAAGTCATTTGCGGAGGCTATGACTTATCCAGAATGGCTAGCAGCTATGGCTGCCGAAATTAGTTCGCTCGAAGAAAATAAAACATGGACTGTGATGGATCTTCCTTCTCACAAGCACGCCATTGGGAGCAAATGGGTCTTTAAACTTAAGTTTCATGCAGATGGTACTTTAGAATGCCATAAAGCTCGTTTGGTTGCGCTTGGTAATCGTCAAGAAGAAGGTGAAGACTACACAGACACATTCGCTCCGGTTTCCAAAATGACTACCATTCAGTCTCTTTTAGCTGTTTCAGCGGTTAAACAATGGGAACTTCATCAGATGGATGTTCATAATGCTTTCCTTCACGGAACATTGGATGAAGAGGTCTATATGAAGTTCCTCCTGGTTTTTCGAAAGCTTCTCCCACATCTCTGTAAGTTGCATAAATCTTTATATGGTCTAAAGCAAGCTCCTCGTTGTTGGTTTGGTACTTTAAAAGTTGCTCACGTCAAATATGGATTTACTCATTCACATTCAGATCATTCCTTGTTTTCCTACACTAAACATGGGGGTTATCTATATGTTTTGGTCTATGTTGATGATCTCGTTCTTGCTGGTGATGATGCCTCCATGATTGCTCGATTCAAAGGTTATCTTCATAGTTCCTTTCGCATGAAGGATATTGGTGCACTTTGTTATTTTTAGGGTATTGAAATTGCTCGAAACCCAGAGGGATTATTTTTATGCCAATGCAAGTATTGATTGGACATAATTTCATAATGTGGTCTTCTTGGTGCACATCCCTCTCCTATTCCAATAGAACATGATCATCGTCTTGCCCTAGCCAGTGGTGAATTCTTTTCTGAACCTGAGCGTTATTGTCGTATTGTGGGTCGTCTTATTTATTTAACCATCACCCGACCTGAGCTTGCTTACGCAGTGCATCTTCTCTCCCAATTCATGCAGAAACCACGAGTCTCTCAGTGGGATGCTGCAATGCGAGTTGTTCGTTTCCTCAAGGGCTCTCTGGGAAAAGGGATATTGCTGCGATCGGATAGCAATCTTTACCTCTCCATCTATACCGATTCAGACTGGGCAGCGTGTCCTCTCACGTGTCGATCTCTCTCCAGCCATATTGCATTTCTGGGTTTGTCCCCGATCTCCTGGAAGACTAAAAAGCAAGCCGTTGTTTCCTCTTCATCTGCGGAAGCCGAATATCACTCTATGGCATTAGCTGTCCGTGAAATTAAATGGTTATGCTCGCTGCTTTCATTTTTAGGGGTTCCACAGGCTGATCCAATCCCTCTCTATTGCGATAATCAAGCTGCTATCCACATTGCAGCCAATCCGGTATTTCACGAGCGTACTAAAACATATTGAGGCGGATTGTCACCAAGTTCGTGATGCTGTTCAAGATGGGCTGATCATCACACCTCATGTTCGTACTCATAAACAACTAGCTGATATTTTCACGAAACCTCTTGGTCGATCGCAGTTTGAACAACTTCTTTTCAAGTTGGGCATTTGTAATCTTCATACTCCAACTTGAGGGGGAGTATTGTGAGAATATTGTGTAGGAGTACATAAGGCAATATGCCTAATCTCGATTATGGAAAACCTATGACTCTTTATGTATATCTCTATATATTGTACATTCTCATATCAATAAAAACAACTTCTTCCGCTAAACACTTTGACAATGTCCTAGTTGCACATGAGCTTCTACATGCGTTAAAAACCAAGAAGGATTGTATTCATGTTCGTTAAAACCGATATTAGTAAGACGTATGATCGTGTAGAATGGTGTTATGTGACAAATGGGTTCCAATGGAAAGTGGAATAATTGGACGATGGAATGTATATCACAACATCATGTTATCTAAAAGGGTAAATTTATCCCAAAAAAATTGTGCTTTTGAATGCTTCATGAATTAATAGAATATTTTTACTAGACCTCTTTTATAAAAAAATATTGTTAAGAAGAAGAAGTGGAGGCTCAGAGGTTCGCATATTTTCCTTAAATTTTGTGATTCTTCCATTTTCGCCGAGGATAAAACAACCGGACAAAAGATCACAATCGCCAACGACAAGGAAAGATTGTCAAAGGACGAAATTAAAAGAATGGTACAAGAAGAAAAAAGTACAAGTCAGAAGACGAAGAACACAAGAAGAAAGTCGAAGCCAAGAACGCTCTTGAATACTATGCATACAACATGAGGAATACAATCCGTGGTGCATGAGAAGATCGGTGAGAAGCTTAGAGCTAATGACAAGAAGAAGATTGAAGATTCGATTGAAGCAGCCATTGAATGGCTTGAAGGGAAGCAGTTAGGTGAGTGTGATGAGTTTGAAGACAAGATAAAGGAGCTAGAGAGTATTTGCTGATTGTGATTTCATGATCATGTGCGTTTCGATTGGCTAGCTTTCTAAGTTCAAAGCAGAAAACATTTTGGTCTTAATATAAGAATATGATTGTGATTAAATCCAAATTGGGGAAATGTCATCTTCTTACAGCTGGTACAAGAAACAAAAATTGTTTAACCACAAATGCATATCGAGCTTTTTAAGAATTGCTCCCTAAGTTTGGGATGGACTAATCAATGTTTATCAATAGGAAGAGGATGAAGTATACTCTAAAAAGGATGTTTATCGATAGGATGAGGATGGGTATAACTTGTTATGGAAGTTTTGGTATCACATAAAAGGGTTGATGTGTGTTGTGTTAATTGTTTAAGTTGATTTAGTGGATAATAATGTTTAAAATTTTAAAAAGTATTTTGAATATAAAATTTTGTGTTTAGAAAAATTATATTGATTAGTAGATAATAGTTTATAAAAATTGAGAGATTATTTTGAAAATATATCACAAAACTAAAACTATTAAACTTTAACCTTGAATACTTAACCCGAACCCAAACATGTAAATCATAAACCTTTCAAAATAGTATATTGGGATAATATTTTATTGGTATCTTTGGAAAAACTAATAAAACTATTTTTGATAGAAAAACTTATTAATTGTTGTTTGATAATTTTCCGAGTAATCTATTCTATTAAAACAAGGTTTATCTACTTAAAA
>OVAU01003633.1:0-10383 GCA_900406315.1 Biscutella laevigata subsp. laevigata
TTATACTATCAAACTGCTCTAGAATGAAAATCTCTCTTTTATAAATCACGTTTCATTCTTTTGTACTTTTGTAATATAAAGAAAGAACAAGAAGATGTATGGAAATGAATGCTTGAATTTTATAAATAATATTTTTTTCACTGCAATTATATATTGCAAAATGTTTAGAAACTTATAATTTTGGAACGAGCATTAAAGATTATTAACCCTAATTTACTTGAGATTTTTTTTTTTACATAATATAAACCAACAATTAATGGATTTTGTTAATCTCTACAATAATAAAACACAAGTCAGTCGACAATTATGTTACTGGCACGTACCATTTACAAATTTGTTTTTATAAATTAAAAATTGAAATATTTCTTTATTCAATTTTTTATCTCTAAATATTTTGCGCGGTCCCTTAAAATATGACCACACTCACATAATCAATTAAAATTTAAATATTTATTTATTTTACTTTTTGATCTCTAAATATTATTATGAACAATTCCTAAAATTACGGTAACAATCGCTGATTTATTAAACTGTTATAACATCAACCATGATTTCTATTTTTATGTAAATATATATAATACAAAAGAGTTATTAAATTTTAAATTCTTTTAATTATCCATTATTTTCTCTAGGTAGTTATTAAATATTTATTTTGCATAAAACTTTTACATATTTCTAAACTATTATAACTAATTTTATAAACGTAAATTATAGATTTTCGACAAATAGGTTATATTACTAATGTTTTATTCAAAAGTTATATGTTATATGTTAGTTTTAATTATTTAAATTTTGTTAAATTAATTAAGCAGGTACAAAGGGATGCCTTATCGTTTTTGGCTTAGGTCCCTCTCATCCCATTAGAGGCTTTGCTTTTTATCTTAGACGGTGTAGATCTCTCCTTATCTTATCTGTTTAAGAAACAAGGCTGATCCAACGGTGTTTATGTTTTAACCCTCAAACAACTTAGGGTTTGACGGCGATTTCTTGATTGATTGTGGCAAGTGGATGCTTGTGATTCTGCTCAAGCTACAAGGTTCTCTGGCGAAGTAGCGAAGATCTTGTGTGTGGTGTGTGGGTCTTTCACTTGGTCTACAAGATTCATTAGTGGTGGAGGTGTAATGTCTTCTGCGATAGATAAAGCTCTAATGGCGATGTGTTTGGAGGAATCGGACGAGCCAGTCCTAATGCGTAATTTTCCTGAATTCTACTCTTCTGACAAGAACAAGCTCAGTCTCATAGGTCGTATCTTGAATCCAGACACTAAAAAAGTTGATGATATTATCAGAGGTCTTCCGCGACGATGGCAGAAAGGGAATAAGGTAAGAGGTGTTGCTCTCTCTAAAGAAAGGTTTCAATTTATATTTAGAGATGAGATTGATTTCAAAGAAATTATAGACAAAGGGGTCCAGACCTTCAATGAATGGGCGATTATGATGGAACCATGGGTGGAGAAACCTCCTTCAGACTATCTGCAGTTTCTTGATATTTGGGTGCAGGTTCGTAACATTCCGGTGAACTCCTACAATGTTACAGCGATTACCTATTTTGGAGAATTTGTAGGACATGTGGGTAAAGTTATTCTCGATGAAACAAAGCCATTCCAGGATGACTTTGTAAGAGTTCTAATCAAGTGTGATGTGTCTAAGCCGCTGATAACGCATAAGAATATTACTCATCCATCAGGGGAAGTGTTATGTATCAGATATGCTTATGAGCGTATTAAAAAACGCTGCTTCACGTGCCAACGACTCATTCATGACCAATCAAAATGTCTGATATATCAAATGAGGAAGGAAGCTAAGCGTGTTGAACAACAAGGGGGTACTAGAAGTGGACAAGTGGGTGAAGAGCCCGTTTTAAAAGAATCTGATCCGCTTTTCGGGGTGCTTCATGAGAACCAAGTAGGAAGGGACCCTGCAATTGGTAGGCCAAAGATAGCTGCAGAAGTTCTGGAAGGGATGAGGCATCTCATCATGGCAAATGACCAGGAAAGAATTCTGCGGGAAGAGAGGGTTAAAAAATATGTGGCGGAGGTTGAAAAGGATCTGATAGTAGCTAGATATGTGCTAAGATTGGAACGTATGTCGGTTGACTCTGTGGATAGACACAAAGGAAAGGGTCATGTCGTTGGTTATGAGGAAGCGAATGGCTCCTATAAAACTGTGGGGACGACAGAAGAAAAGCACAAAAGAAAACTAGAGGAAGAGAAAGTGACCTGGAAAAACCCTATAGATCTGAATTTGGAAGTTGTTGATGATGGCAGCTATTCAGCTATGTCCTTACCCACGGTGGCTCATCGATTTGATAGTCCAACGGGTTTATATCCGGCTAGCCATAAAGCTGAATCTTCCGGGACTATCAGAAAGAAAGCCAAGGCTCGTTCTCGACCTGGAAAATATTCAAGGATTCAACGACAAGTTGTTGTGGTGGAAGGAGTTGGGAATAGAGACATTCAGGCTAAGACTCAAGGTGGTTCGAATATTGGAAAAAGGAAAGCATCAGATGAGATGGTAGCTCAGGGTAGCAAGGCGAAGAAGGTATCAAAGAAGGTGATCCCAAGTGAGGGATTGCCCAAGATTTAATGAGCATTTCAAGTTGGAATTGCCAAGGGCTGGGACGGTCTCAGGATTTGGTAGTTCCACGTCTTAAGGAGGTACGTAAAAAACACTTCCCTGAGATTTTGTTTCTGAAGGAGACTATGAATGGTAGAAATGCTATTGAAGATTTAAGGGTTTGGTTAGGTTATGATAGTTCTTGTACAGTGGAACCTAGGGGTCATGGAGGTGGGTTAGCCTTATTTTGGAAGAAAGGAATTAATGTAGATGTCTTAGGGGCAGATAAGAACTTGATTGATGCTCATGTAAATATTGGGGGCTTGCAGTTTTTTTATTTCTTTTGTGTATGTGGAGCCTTTGGTGCGAAATAGGGCCTATCAATGGGAACGATTAACCAGGATTGGTCTTTTGAGGAAATGAAGCTTGGTATATGGTTGGTGACTTTAATGCGATATTATATTATGGGGAGAAAATTGGTGGACCTTCAAATTCATCTCCTTGTTGTGCACTGTTTGGGAATATGATTCAAAATTGTGGTATGAACTTGCTTCCAAGTAATGGTAACAGTTTCACGTGGGGTGGTCGCAAAGGTGACTATTGGATTCAAAGTAAGTTAGCTAGGTGCTTTGCAAACAAGGGTTGGAGTTCTCTATTTCCAATGGCAAATAAAAAATTTATGGACAAAAGAGGGTCGACGCACATACCTGTTTTGATTAAATTTGTCTCATCTCAAGAAACGTATAAGGGTCGGTTTCGGTTTGATAAAAGATTGATGTCTAAGGAGGAGTTTGAAGTGGTTGTTTCTCAGGCTTGGAATAAAAACATGAGTGGATATGAGTTATCAGTTTCTAGCAGGTTGAGAAATTGTCGGAGAACTTTAAGCAATTGGTCCAAAGGAAACAATATGAACTCTAGTACCTGACTCGCAGAATGTCACGTGGCTTTGGAAATTGAGGAATCTGCTTCGTTTCCGGACAGAAATAGAGTTTCTTTCTCAGAAGGGAGCTTAAAGGCCTATATAGAGAATAAGAAAAATTCTAGAGGCAAAATAGTATGGAGAAATGGCTTAAGGCAGGGGACCAAAACTCGAGGTTCTTTCATGATTCGGTTAAAGGTTATAGAGCAAGGAATTTTTTGGAGAAGCTAAGTGACGAACAATGGCTCATTCACAAATCTGATGCGTCTAAAGGGGATCTTGCTGTTGCTTACTTCATGAATCTGTTTAAGTTGTCAAGTCCATCGGATTTAAGGGAATTCTTTCTCGGGTTTCCGGCTAAAGTTAGCTTACAGATGAACACAACCCTGGTTAAACAAATGTCGGTGGGTAAAATCAAAGATGTTGTCTTCTCTATCAATCCTTCTTGTGCACCAGGTGCGGATGGTATGACCAGGTTTTTCTTCCAACAGTATTGAGAGGTTCTAAAGGATCAAGTAACAAAAGAGGTTTATGGGTTTTTTGAGATAGGGGAATTTCCGCTTGAATAAAACTTCACACAAATTTGTTTGCTCCCAAAGGTTCCTGTTCCGCTGACAATGAAGGATCTGCGGCCGATTAGCCTGTGCTCGGTTCTGTTCAAAATCGTATCCAAAAGTTTGGTCAAGCGTCTGCAGCCTTGGTTAGGTGAGATTGTATCACCTTTTCAGTCAGCATTTGTGGCAGATAGACTAATTTCTGACAACATTCCCATAGCTCATGAGATGATACACGCCTTGAAAACTCATCCAAGAATCTCTAAGGAATTTATGGCGGTTAAAACTGACATGTCCAAAGCTTACGATAGGGTGGAATAGGCGTATGTGCAAGAACTGCTTAGGGCCTTGGGTTTCCATGATACTTGGATCCGGTGGGTGATGTTTTGCATATCCTCAGTTTCTTACTCAGTCTTAATAAATGATCAACCGCATGGTTTGATTAAGCCACAACGAGGTCTTAGGCAAGGGGATCCCTTGTCTCCTTTCCTGTTTGTGTTGTGCACTGAGGGTTGTCACATCATTTGAACCAAGCGGAAAGAGATGAATCAGTGGAAGGTATCATGTTCTATTTAGAACGTCCAACCATCAACCATTTGTTATTCGCCGACGACAGCCTTTTCATGTGTAAAGCCTCTACTGTTCATTGTGAGGCTCTCCAAAAAATCCTGAGAAGTTATGGAGATGTAACTGGTCAAGGTATTAATCTGGAGAAGTCTTCGATATCCTTTGGCAGTAAGGTTCCTCCTGCGATTCGTCCCATCATCAAGCAAACTCTTGGCATCGTTAAGGAAGGGGGAGTTGGGAAGTATCTAGGACTTCTGAAATGCTTTAGTGGTTCTAAGGAGACCTTTTGGCTTACATTCATTCCAATTTGTCTTCTCGGCTATCCTCGTGGTTCGCTAGATCTCT
This sequence comes from Biscutella laevigata subsp. laevigata, assembly GCA_900406315.1. Classification (NCBI taxonomy): domain Eukaryota; kingdom Viridiplantae; phylum Streptophyta; class Magnoliopsida; order Brassicales; family Brassicaceae; genus Biscutella; species Biscutella laevigata. The sequence continues at coordinate 4,941 of OVAU01003633.1, forward strand.
CTCTTTGGGGGGGGGGGGGGAAAAGCCTTGTTAAAAGCAGTTACATTGGCTATGTCGGTGTATGCGATGTCCTGCTTTCAGTTGCCAAAGAAAACCTGCAAGAACCTAACATCGACGATGACAATTTTCTGGTGGAATAGCCAAGAAGGTAAACGGAAAATCCATTGGATTAGCTGGAAAAAGATGTGTCTGTCAAAAAAGCAGGGTGGAATGGGATTCAGGGATTCGCAAAGCTTTAATCAAGATTTCCTTGCCAAACGGTCGTGGAGAATCCTTCATCACCCAAACAGTCTAGTGGCCAAGGTACTCAAGAGGAGATACTTTAGAAACTCGGATTTTTTGAACTCAAAAGTGGGTGCAAGACCTTCTTTCGGTTGGAGTAGCACTCTGTTTGGCAAAGAACTGCTGGAAAGAGGACTATCTAAGAAAGATGGTAATGGCCTCTCCCTCTCAATTTGGGTTGATAAGTGGATTTACGATGGACAGTGGAGAAGTCCCTTTATGAAGTAGGGTTTCATCGACCTTACACTTAAGGTTTCAAATTTAATTGATCAAAGGAATAAGTGTTGGTGGATGACAAGTTAAATGAGCTCTTTGTCCCTAATGATGTGAAGATCATAAAAAAGATTGCTCCAGTGGTGGAAGTTGATGACTATTGGATATGAGATCATAACAAATCTGGTGAGTTCAGAGTTAATCCGAGAAGCGGAAGTCCTACCTAATCTAAACGCTCTCAAGGAACAAGTTTGGAAGGTGGAAACTTCGCCCAAGATCAAATATTGCCTCTGGAAAATCTTGAGTGGGGCTCTACCAGTTGTTGACAAGATCTTAGCAAAGGGCATTCGTATTATGAAACCTGTCAAGCTTGTGGTATGACTGGAGAATCGATTAGCCATATTTCTTTACGTGTACTTATGCTAGACAAGTATGGGCTCTTTCTGGTGGTCCGCATCCTCAAGGGGGATAAGATCAAAGATCAGAATTCAATAACATGAACAAGTTACTTGATCACATGAAAAATCAAAAGGCCAAAGACAGGTGGGGAGACTAATTCTGTGGGTGCTTTGGTAACTGTGGGAAAATAGCAACTCGCTGTTTCTGGAAGGAGTAAGGTTTCTAGGGATAGATCTTGTGAATAAAGCTAGAGAGGAATCAGAGCTTTGGCATTTAGTGCAAGAGGAAGGTGTGAGTGAATGGTTGAAGGAGCAGAGATAAGGTCAGTTAATCGGAGGAAGTGGAAACCTCCCGATGCTCAATGGGTGAAATGCAATGTGGGTTATGCTTGGAAAAATTCTTATACCACGACAGGGATGTCATGAATTTTAAGGGATTCAATGGGAAGTGTGATTCTTCATAGCAGAATGACGATCACTGGGATGAAATCAAAGTTACAAGTCATGGCGAAATGTCTTTCTTGGGCTATGGAAAGTATGAGAGACTTGAGGAAGGATAATGTGGTTTTTGCTATAGACTCTAAAGAATTGGTTGGGGTAGTTAATAGGCCTATTGCGTGGCCATCTTTTTGGTTTTATGGTTTACAGATTAGTATCTTAGGAAATCATTTTTTGGGGTGGAAACTTGAGTTAGAATCCATTTTCTCAAACAGACCGGCCTTTAGAATTGCTAAGAGTGTGATCCAATCTGATCTTATTCAATCATATGTTGCAGTTGGCGCTCCTAGATGGCTCAAACATATTTTGTTGGAAGAAATGGAAGGTCTGCAATGAGGTGGTTTCTCCTTGTTTCCACTATCATTCTTTTGTTCAGGATCGGATGGAGTTAAGGTTGGCGTTTCGTCATACTCCTCAATTATAGGTGGTTCGTCTTTTGTATTCCTTCTTGGTCCGACCTTTTGACCTCTTGTAAAAGAATTAGCGCTTCTCGTTGATCGTCTGTTGTTGTTGTCGGTGGTCGGTTGGTCTAATGGTTGTATCAAACCTTGACTTATCAATATTAATCCTTGTTAAAAAAAAATTACTTTTAATTATTTTACTATTCTTTTATTCAACATTTTGATTTTTTCCAATTAACTTTATATAATAGTTATTAAGATTTTAATAGTAAAATATTTTGAATAAATAACACTATAACAATATATTTGATGTTAAAAGTAAGAAAATAAATTATCATTAATCAATCAATCACAAATTAAAATATATTTTATAAATAAGTAAAAGTTACAAAAATACTGAAAAACAAAATTATCTTTTAAATCAAACAATTCCTTTTTCCTCAAATATTTATTAATTTAAAATAGAGAGAATTATCCAATTTTTTTGGGTCACGAATTATGCAATTTTAAAAAAAAATATTTTGTATATATTTTATATAGAGATAATTCTCGTGCTCAAAATATTAATATTAGATAAACTAAAAGTCAAAATACCTATACTCTGTTGGTTTGATACTAGTTTCGGTAGTGCTTCTTTCTTTTTTGTTTTGTTTTTTAGCGGGATGGTTTGTGGTTGTGTCTTGGGTTTTACTCTAATTTCCATGAATTGTTGTATCTTCGTGAGTTTATAATTTTATTTATTTGAATTCAATTTGCTAATATTTAGATCTTAGTTTCGGTTTTTTTTATTTCTTCGTGACAAATTGTAATGTTCAAAAGATTTTACTAATATAATTCCATACTACAAAAAAACTCTAAATACCTAAAGATAAACCTTGAATTATTAACCCTAAATTACTTAGGATTTTTTTGGTTAGTAAACACTAAAAATAGATTTCAAGACATTAAAATCTTAATAATATGTGCTAATGTGGATGAGATGTTTTATGTTGCTGCAGCTTTTATCAAGGTGGGGGTGGTGCACACCAAAGAAATGGTGGCCAGGCGTAGATGCTCGATTAGAGCAAGCACACGAAGAAGAGAGGAGCAGAAGGTTGGGTAACACAAAAAAATGGGCACATTTAAAGGTGGTGGAGATAACGGGAGAGACTACGGAATGTCAACGGAATCGGGGAAAGTCAAAGGGAGGAACGGAAAGAAGGAGGCAAAATAGTAAAATTAATTTTTATGAATATAGGAATTCTTAGTTGGAATTGTCAATGGGCGGGAAGTCAGCCTACGATTGGGTATCTTCGGGAATTGAGGAAGAAGCTTAGACCTGATTTTTTGTTCCTTTCTGAAACAAAACAGGATAAGATTTATTTACAGGATTTGCAAGTCCATTTTGGTTTTGACAGGTTAATTACGGTGGACCCGGTTGGACGTAGTGGTGGGTTGGCCTTATTTTTTATGGATAAGTACCCAGTCTCTATAGTCACGGCATGTGACAGATTCATCGATGTCCAAGTACAAATTAAACAGAAAACTTTTTATTTGACATTTGTTTATGGTGATCCGGTCTTAAGGAAAAGGGAGGTGGTGTGGGAGAAATTAATGAGGATAGGGATAATCAGAGTGGAACCGTGGTTCTTGATTGGGGATTTCAATGAAATTCGTGGCAACCATGAGAAGCAAGGAGGTAGAGAGCGTCGGGATAACTCGTTCCACCCTTTTAACGACATGATATTGTGGTTTAACCGAATTTCCAAGTAGAGGAGATACTATGTCCTGGAGAGGGCGTCGGGGTGCCGACATTGTAAGATGCAAACTAGGCAGGGCATTAGGAAACGCGGACCTCCATGAATGTTTCAGCTCAGCGTTTGTGGAATATATGGATATGATAGGGTCAGATCACAAACCGATATTCGCAACCCTCCAAGACAAGAAGCGTAGGAGTAAAGGTCAGTTCAGATTTGATAAAAGATGGATTGGGCGCGAGGGGTTGATGTCGGCAATAGAGAATGAGTGGAATATGAGGGACCCAGAGGAGGCGCTGGTGGATAAGATTGAGTCATGGATCCTCCATTTCTTTGTGGAGGAAAGAGTCCGACAAGTAGGAGAAAAAGACGATCTCGGCTCTAAAAAAAGAACTCAAGAGAATCCAGGATGATGATAACAGCCCGGCGGAGGTAATCCTGGACATTAAAAGGCAGATTAAGAGGGCATACCGGGACGAGGAACTGTTCTGGAAGCAGAAGAGCAGGAATATGTGGTTACAAGAGGGAGATAAAAATACCAAGTTCTTTCAAGCCCAGACAAAGCAGAGAAGAATCAAGAATAGAATAGTGGGCATCTACGACAAGCAGGGTACATGGGTAGAGGAGGACCAGGGGGTTCATTCCGTCGCAGTTGATTATTTCTCTGAGATTTTCACATCCACATTCCCTACGAATGTTGAGGAGACTTTAGAGAATGTGGATAGGAAAATAACTGACGAAATGAATTTCAGACTCACGGAGGCTGCCACAGAGATGGAAATAAAGTGAGCGTTGTTTATGATGCACCCTGAGAAGGCACCAGGGCCAGATGGGATGACGACTATGTTTTTCCAGAAATCATGGGACATCATAAAGTCGGACCTGTTGATGTTGGTGAATATTTTTTTGGAAAATGGGGATTTTGATGCTCGACTGAAATGATACAAACATCTGTCTGATTCCGAAGACGAATCGCCCAACTCAGATGACGGAATTCAGACCGATCAGCCTTTGCAATGTGGGGTTTAAGATTATCTCTAAGGTGTTATGCCAGAGGCTAAAAGGGATATTACCGGGATTGATTGCGGAAACTCAATCGGCGTTTGTACCTGGTAGACTAATATCGGATAATATCCTTATAGCCCAGGAGATGTTTCACGCAATACGGACGAACAAATCCTGCCAAGAGAAATATGTCGCGGTCAAAACGGACATGAGCAAGGCGTATGACAGATTAGAATGGCAATTTGTGGAAAAGTTACTAACAAAATTGGGTTTTGCGGATAAATGGGTCAAGTGGATGATGAAGTGCATCTCGTCGGTAAGATATAAGGTTCTAATAAATGGACGACCGCAGGGGGCGATAATACCGAATAGGGGCCTTCGCCAAGGGAATCCGTTATCCCCGTACCTGTTTATTTTATGTACAGAGGCACTGGTGGCCAACATAAAGAAGGCCGAAAGCGACCAGACCTGGACGGGGATTCGAGTCGTGCGTAATAGTCCCCCCATTACATACTTGCTGTTTGCGGATGATAGTTTATTTTTTTGTAGAGCGGACCGGACACTGACAACGGTCATGAGGGGTATCTTGCAGGACTATGAAGTCGCCTCGAGCCAGCGGATTAACTATGAGAAATCCTCTCTACAGTTTGGCCACAAGGTAGAGGAAAGAGCAAAGGACGAGGTAAGGCAGACTCTAGGGATCTCAACGATGGGGGGGGGAATGGGTACTTATTTGGGCCTCCCGGAATGTCTAGGGGGATCGAAACACAGGGTTTTCAATTTTGTTCTCGAGAGACTGCAGGATAGAGTATAATCATGGACTACGAGGTTCCTTTCCAAAGCAGGTAAGGAAGTCCTCATTAAATCCATCGCCTCTGCATTGCCGACTTTTGTGATGTCCTGCTTTAGA
>OVAU01003634.1:0-10883 GCA_900406315.1 Biscutella laevigata subsp. laevigata
ATCCCGGATTGGTTCGACATTAAACCCTCTATACTACAATCTCTCTAAGAAGACCAAAAAATCTTCTTATCAGGTGGTTCAGCGTTCGCAGGGAGAAATCTTTAGCACATCCAGGATTTACAACTCCAGAAGTTGATAGGATAATTACGAGTAATTTGAAATTGTCCAGGGGCAGTAAGATAACAAGTGTTTCATCTTGGAGTTGTGAAATTCTAGGCCCTTTTGGTAGGCGTGATTATGTCCAACTATCAGAGAAGAAGTGTAGTTGCAGGAGTTATGATGTTTTGAAAATTCCTTGTGGACACGCTTTAATAGCTGCTGGTGACAAAGGATTGGCCTTTGGCCCTTTGGCTGGGGAATTTTACCAAACATCTGTATGGGCAAAAACTTATACAGGTTTGGTGCAACCAAATTCAGACCCTGGTAACATTGAATTACCCCCAGAAATTGTCAATAGAGCAATTCAACCACCGCGGGTGAGGAGGCCATGCGGAAGACCAAGGGTGAATAGGATTCCATCAACCGGAGAAATTCAAGTAAGTTGTCTTCTTTTATAGTGTAAGGTGTTGATATAGAATGTTGAAGAAACACTTGTTTTATACATATTGTTTTGTTATTCGTTATTGTCAGGAGGTAAAGACTCAGAGAAAATGTGGTAGATGTGGCGGTATGGGGCACAATAAGACAAGTTGCAAGAATCCCATCTGAAAGTCTGTTGCAGTTGTAGGTCCCAACCTTTTTAGTTCTTTTGGTGAACAAATCGGCTAATGTATTTTGATTTGTGATTGGGAGAAGTCCAGTATTACTCTCTTGGGTGTGGGGTGTGTTGGCAATATTTTGTTTTGTTTGGTTAGGTAACCATTAAAGCCAAACAAATTATATTTTGTAGTGCTCATCGGCATTTTGATAGTTTGAATGTTTAAGTTTAACTTTCTATGATGTGAATTTGGTCTGACTTAGCGGGGCGGCGTATATCGCATAGAATTTGGGGAGCATCGTATATGGGGATTATTTTGTAATTTGTTCAGAACACGAACTTATCTAACCATTGGATCAGTAGCCGTGATTCAGGTGCAATAACATTAACGTAAACGATCAAGAAACTAACCATGTGTTTTGTACCTATCCATGGCAATTGGAAGTTGGAATGATTAACATAATGGGAATTATGCAACAAAATTAAAGGAATATGTAAATAAGATTACGATATGTAAATAAGCTTCCTAAAAGATAGGTTTTTAAGATTGTAGCCGGTAAGATGTAGACAAATGAAACCTACGAGACGCATGTGTCAGTGATACGTCTCCATTTGAGGATACTTGTAAGAAGTTTCAATTAGGGTCGTTGGATGTTAATTGATCGAACGGTGGCTATGTATACCAGAGTTTGAGAATTGCTTTTCCAATGGTACAGTGGGGAGCGTGCCAATATTTGTGTGGTGAGGTTTTTATCGTACTATTTACTGTGTTGCGGCTGGATTTATAAGTGATCGGTTTCTCTTCCTTCTTCAAAATATTGAATTCCTGTGATTTTTTAGTGAGTTGCAGGTGAGGATCGAAGTTAATGTTGTTTGTGCATTAAATTGTTGTTCCTAAAGCTTCGTTTGAGAATTTACTTTTATTCTTTTATGGTTAGTTGTTATTGACTCAAGTTTAGTGGTTTGATGGTTATTGGAATGATATTGTACAAACAGTTGGAATGATATTAGTTCAGAACACGAACTTATCTAACCATTGGATCAGTAGCCGTAATTCAGGTGCAATAACATTAACGTAAACAATCAAGAAACTAACCATGTGTTTTGTACTTCTCCATGGCAATTGGAAGTTGGAATGATTAACATACTGGGAATTACAAAATTTGTCGAAGGTTAACAAGATTGTATGGTAACACACCTAATTCGAACAAGGCAAACCATTGTTTGTTTAAACATGAGTCAGCAACAAAAAAGAAGGTGGATGTTTTGAACTGGTCTAGGGGAATTAGAAGTTGTAATTGTTAAGTTAACTTTGGTTCATTAGCCATATATCAGCGGCGTTACGGGGTTGAAAACCATCGCCAATTTGCCAGTTTGCAAGTTTCCATACAGTAGTTCGGAATAGGTGTGTTCCAAATTTTTGTCTATGTGTTATTAAAGCGTGAAATTTTAACGCAACGAATGGGTTATTTTACAAGTTTTATATTGTAAAAAAATACTGTAAACAAAGTATAACGCAACGAATGGGATTTTCAAATAGACTCATCCAAGTTTTATATTGTAAAGAAATATTCTTAAATACTCTTAAATAAACTTATATTATAGAGAATGGAGTTTAACAATTCTACTTTTGGCAAATAGAAACGTCGTTACTATATTAGATTTCATAAGCCATACCGTTAATAAGATGAGTTTCCAAAGAAAAACAACAGGGACGTAAAATAGTACATAGATCTCTTCCCAAACCACAACCAGTCCGAATAACTTCATCAATACCCATACATTCCTGTAATTAGGCAAGCCATAAGGAATGCAAACAGCGAGAAGAATATCATTGATATCTTCAGTTCGTGAACCTGTGAATTTATGTGATTCTCTCGTACTTCATCATTTCTCTCATCTTGCTTAATGAGCTCTTCCAAGAACACTTTGAGATTTCCTAATTCACTTTCCAAGCTTCTCACTTTCTCTTCCATCTTTTTCAATTCATTGTGAAGGCCTTCGTCGAGCCACTTAAAAACATGCTTATCATTACGCAACTACAAAACAATAACGATGCAAAATCAGAGGATGAAAATATACGAAAGGTCATAACCCTAAACGACTATGTCAATGAAAAATGATAATATGACAGTCAACTAGCAAGTACTACTCAATTAGCATATTACAAAAGCAAAATCAGAGGATGAAGATGTACGAAATGGAAGAGAATCCGAAAATAATCAGAAAGAAAAACAGAGAAATAAGCATAACCCAAAGCATTTCAACAAATAATACCCGCTTACTAACCGATGTAGAGCAATAATAAATCTATCTACAAAAGAACGACACCTTCAGTCGAGCAGCTTTTGCGCAACGATAGAACCTCCTAAATGGATTCAGCTCCATCTTAGAGGTCAAAAGGACAGTACGTTCTCCGCACCAACAGTGAGTAGGGATTCCGTAAAAAATAGAAGTTTGCTCGTCCGAATCACTTGAATGCTGAGAATCGAAGACGTACTCATCATCTTCCGTTAGCTGCGCAAGGCTGTGTGAGCTCTCCGAACTATCTGACATCTCTGCGTCGTCCCTTAACTTTGATGGAGGCAATGCAGGTGAGAAATGGTCAGGGGAGTCGTTGTTAGATAAAGGAGATAGACGCAAAGTTAGGGATAAAGGGGGTAAGAACATGACAATACCCATCGGTTAAAAAGGTCGCAATTACTATTTGGGTTTATCTCCATCAGTTAAAAGGTTGTGTTTAAAAAGGTTGTGTTTAATAGGTTGTGCTGATATTTGGTACTAACAAACCATTATTTCTGAGACCATAAGACATTATTTCGTGTGACCATAAACAATTATTTCTTGTGGCATTAAACTATTATTTGTGTCCTAACCCATTATTTGTATATTAAGAAATTATTATTTATGTACGAACTAATCGTAAGTTCTTATGACAAACATTATGTGCAACGCTTAATTGAATCGGGATGGTGATCCTTTTAAGTTTGTTACGTGTAACCATTAATTTAATAACCATTAGTCTTTCAATGAATTGCATGATTGGGTGTATGTATATGAGCTATAACAAATAACGGTAAATTCAAAGTAGACTAAGCTCAAACGAAGCAAAAGGGAAGACGTTAATAAGTTAGTTTTAACAAAAGATAGAGTAATGTAAGCTGTCTTTGACATTCAAAAGGTGTAACAAAAGGATGGTTTGCCAGAACTGTAGCCTTGATATAACGGAGCTAACGAGTCATGTATTTGTGAGCATATAACGGTAGAAGATAGTGCACGCATGCATCTAGGACGTACTGCTTCCGGAACTGATCCACCAAGCCATCGTCTAGCCTAGACATAGAATCTTGTGGGTTGCCAAGTGCATGTAGTTCCATGAACTTAATAGCTACAGGACCCGAGTCACCTCCACGGGAGTTGCGATAAAGTCCAGAAGGACGGTGTATAGTAAAGGGTTTGACACTAATGTTGACGGCAGTCCTTGACTTGCAGCAATACTTAAGAATATAAGGAAGGGTGTTGGCAAGAGGGGCCAATGTTGCATCAAGTGTGTATTTATCCATGTGGTTGCAGTTGGGGTCTAATACTTCAATGAACCACAACCCCAAATTGAATACCAAACCAACCCAGTGGTTGTTGGGCAGTAACATAGGGATATATATATATATGGTCTATATGTTGAATCCATTCCCCTGTTGGGTTTGAGACGTAGTTCTTGATAGATCTTGACCAATGAACCATGGTTTTGTCTTTGACAGCAAGGAAGTGTCTTGACTTATCAAGCACAAGCTTGATAAACTGTGGCGAAACAAACCGTGATCTTTCCTTTAGTAGAATGACTTTGTGTTGAGAGCCTAACATGCGGCATAATAATTCCATGTGCTGTTATTTAGAAAAGGTCCAGTTAGTTAGAGGTAAGGAGTAGTATGGTAAACTGATTCTTTGAATTATAACTTACAAGAGGTTCGACGTTGTGCATTGGGGTGCCTAAGTCAACTAAGAATTTGTTGGTGAATGTAACATTATTCATTGTTACGTGTTCCCTGGCCACGCGAAGATAGTATTACATTGTTGATATGATCATGAGGCAATAGTATGTAGTAAAGGAGAACTTACTTATGGGGGTCGTTGAGCATGTGACAGCGGAGGACTTCGTAGATTACGACGTCAATTGGGAATATATCATGTGTTGCCCGTGCGAAGAGTGTTGGTGCTAGAGTGTGGACAACCATTTCTTCGAATGGGCATGGGAAACGGGGTGGTACTTGCGGTGGGTGGGAAATTGCGGCCTGAATCTATTTGTTGGTTAGCATTCTCTAGATATTATAGTTATATGAACATTCTAAAATTCTAGGGATAACAAACATAATTCCCCTTGACTCTGATTTGTAGATAGATTCATAATAAAAACCAGGACAAACTTACGTCTGTTGCGATTAACTCTGTTTGACTACACCACTTTGTCGAATTAGCATCCCGTTTTGTTGCAGATGAATGGTCAGTAGTCTGCTGTGACTGAATTACAAATTAAGAAAAAAAAAGAGAGAATGAGATAGGGCCTAACCATAGACTGGAATTAAGAAAATATATAAAGAGGTAGGCAGTATTCAAAAACTGAGTAATCAATGTAAAAGTAACCACTGGTCAGTAATCTTATTATTAACCACCAGTTGGTTAGGTAAAACTGATTTACCTGGTCGGGTTGTTCTGTTACATTGGTTGTTAATTGTGGGGGCCCAGAGTGGTGCAGGCAAAGGAGCTCAGGAAATTGGTTGTCCTGATGAGGAGTAGGCAAGTCTAGAGAATGGTCGTCGTGATGGGGAGGCGGTAGTTCAGGGGAATGGTTGTCCTGATAGGGATGTGAATAAGAATGAAAAAACTAACCACAACCTACAAGTTACGTTAATCTAACACTAGGGTGTGACCAATATCTAACATTAGGGTGTGACCAATATATAACACTAGGGCATAATTAAGTTTCATATAAATCAAACCAAAAATGTTTCATATTATTTACTGAAGTCAAAAGTAGAAGGACTGGAGTTAAAGAGAGAAAACATACAATAATCTGGGTTTAAATTGAGTAAACGTAAATTCATTATAAACCTAACCACAACTCAAGTGACAAATACCTTGACCAGGGGTTAGGACACTCGCACAGATTTACCTGGTCAGTTTGTTTTTGTTCATTGTTTGGTATTTGTAGGGGACCTGTAAGATGCAGTCCAGGGAGCTCAGAAGAATGGTTGTCCTGGTTAGTAGGAGTCAGGTCAAGATAATGGTTGTCCTGATGTGTAGGAGGTAGCTCAAGATAATTTTTGTCCTGATAGGTATATGAATAAGAGTTATGAAAAGTGTTAAGTTTGCTATTACAAACCACAAGTTACGTTAGTCTAACACCCTTCAGACGCATAATTAAGTTTCAGGACAACCATTCCACAAAATGTTTTATATTATTGACTGAAGTACAAAGTAGAAGACCCACAAATTAAATAGGGGATAATATACCATAAACCTGGGATTAAAATGTTACAGACTAAAAATTAAGGGAAACAGAGTAAACGTGAGTTCATTATTAACCTAACCACAGTTCAGCATTCAAAATTATTGACCAGGAGTTAGGTCGATAAAAACTAATTTACCTGGTCAGTTTGTTTTGGTACATTGTTTGTTGTTTGTAGGGGCGTTGGTTGGTCTAGTCCAGGAAGCTCAGAAGAATGGTTGTCCTGATGAAGAGGAGGCAGCTCTAGTGAGTGGTTATTCTTATGTGGAGGAGGTAACTCAGGATAATGGTTGTCCTGATAGGTATATGAATAAGAGTCATGGAAAGTGGAAACAAAAAGAAGAAACCAGTAATCACAAAAAACAGAGCATATGACTTTGATATAACAGACCACATAATTCAAACAGAATTCATACACAAAATTCAAAAGTTTCATGTAAACATAAGCACGAGTAATGTGACCTTCATATTATTGACCACGAGTTACTACAAAAAAAACATATCAGGTGACCATGCTATAGCGCGAGTAATACAATTGTTTGGTATTAGTGGGAGCCCTGATAGGTGCAGGCCCAGGCTGATTTCGTCGTTTTGGTGATATGTGGCCATTGGTTCTTATAAATCAAGGATTGTAGAGTGTTGATGAAATAACCCGAGAGCTGAAGTGACAATTAAAGAAATTACCTGCGGAGAGCTGCTTTGTTGAATGGGGGCTATCTCTGGAGAATGGTTGGGCTTGTCAGCTGGAGGAAGGTCTAGAGAATGGTTGTCCGGATTGGAAGGAAGTACGTGAGGGAAATGGTTGTCCTGAAAGGGATATGAATAAGAATAATGAAATTGCAAACAAAAAAGCTAACCACGACTCACAAACATCGAGCATGTGAATTTATGAGAGACCACAAGGTATGAGTAAATCTAACAGAATAAGGAGGCAGATTCCCAAGTTTCGTACTATTGACGACAGATCATGTGAACTTCATATTACTGACCACAAGTTACTAGCAAAAAAAACAGAGCAAGTGACCATGCTATAGCACGCGTAATGAGAGCTGAAGTGAGAATTAAAGAAATTACTTGCGGGGAGCTGCTTTGCTGAATGGGGGCTATCTGTGGAGAATGGTTGGCCTGGTCAGCTGGAGGAAGGTCTAGAGAATGGTTGTCCGGATTGGAAGGAAGTACGTGAGGGAAATGGTAGTCCTGAAAGGGATATGAATAAGAATACTGAAATTGCAAACAAAAAAGCTAACCACGACTCACAAACACCGAGCATGTGAACTTCTTATGAGAGACCACAAGGTATGAGTAAATCTAACAGAATAAGGAGGCAAATTCCAAAGTTTCGTGCTATTGACGACAGATCATGTGAACTTCATATTATTGACCATAAGTTACGTATAAAACTGATAAACCTGGAAGTAGGGATGAGCTCGCCCTGGAGAATGGTTGTCATGATGGGGAGTAGGTAACAAAGGAGATTCGTTTTGTAGATTAGGAGGAGCCAACTCTTGCGAATGGTTATCCGGAAGCTTAGGAGGTAACAATATAGTAGTAGGCGCACGTATGGGGTTTGTGGGTGATATATCTGCAACGTGGTTATCCTGACTGGGATGCAAAGGTGCTGGGAAAGTGTGATCGTCTTCTTGTAATGGTTGAGCCTCATCTGGAGCCATAAACTGTTCGAGAATACATATGAATCAACGATTCAGGGGATAAAGGTTATCAAATTTTTGTTAAAAACAATGTGAGTGTATGTCACCATGTTCGATTGTTGAGAATTTCCAATATTGTCGATCACCGGTATGGCCTAAAAAGTATTAATAATGTTAGTGACATATTGGTTAGATAAGTAAAGTAGAGATAATGTATAATAGTTGGAATTAAACAAACCCCCTCGTAATTGCACAATAGAGAATCATCAGGCCTGGAGACAATACTATGCATTCTCTGATAATTCTCGACACTCTTCACGCGTTTACTTAATTTCATATAGCGTTTCGCCCATCTTGTATTAGACTCTTGAAACCTCAATTCCCAGAGCGTATTAAGTTCCTCTACCGTTTGGTCTGTAATGGGCTGAGAACCACCAATGTTGGTTCGTGGTCTTTTGAAATAGGAGTCTATGTGGCGTTGCTTCCTTGAAGAATGTTTCCTTTTCCTTGCTTTTGCCACCTTCTGTATGCCAGGTAAGGTGTCACCAACTATTGCTTTGCGTCTAGGGAACCTGCATTCCTGTCGTCCACAATTATGGACATACAAGTTTAACTTATTATAACCGCCAGGCCACTCATGCTTCTTGAAAATATGGCCTTTGGCAATAAGTTCTTATAGGTATTGAACCTTGATATCTTTAACTTCATCATTCCAATCGAGGCATAGATCTCCATGGAGCACCATGGCTGAAACTTCAATCTGTCAAATAATTCAACAAATAGCCAGTGAGTGATATACTATAGTGGATAAGAAAGATTATGATTTCCAACTGCACGTAAGCAGATTATGAGTTTCAAACGTCCTTTAATAGGAAGTGGAGGAGAATTAAAATTAATCTAGGGTAATGAAAAATTGAATGCTTACTCAATAAAAACATACAAGAGACTGCGGATTACCTGAGGATGAAACTCAACATCTAAGACATCAATTTGCGTAATGGTTGCATTTTTGGGATCGACTGGGAAGGAGGCCTGAGTTATGGACCGATTGTCTTCAAAGTAAGGTAGGCGCCTTTCGAGCATTGGAATGCGCTTGAACGCTAGCATTTGTAGAGCGAGTGGAAAGCCTTTGAGGCTGTAAGATACCTGCTGTAGTTGTTGCTGAAAAAGAAATATTGTGTCCTCGTTTTTCCCTGGTTTCTTTCTTCGAGGTTTCATTCCAGATATTGTCTTCAAAAATGATTCCCTACCCCATGGGAATTTCATGAAGTGATCACGGTTTTCCAAAAGCTCAACGTATTTGGGAGTCGGTCGACCTTTACCTTGGTAATTAGCGATGAGTACACCGTCTATAATGAGCAACAATGCTAGTCCAATCTTCCTCCAACTAGACATGCCTCCGCTATTTTTTAGCAATTCAACGACGTCTGAGGGTGTAGCATCCTTGTTAGGTCCAATAAACTTTTCCCAAGCAGATTCTTTTCCTAGCTTTGGCTTAGATTGAAAGTCAAAGTTGTAGGAGGGGTCAAATTCATCACAGTTCAACCCGGTAAGATTTGCATAATCTGCTATAGAGAACTTTAGAGGGTGTCCAGCAAAAACAGTCCATAACTCATATTTCTTCTGGGTTACTAGCTGACGGGTGAGTAAATTGTGGACTAGCTTACATGATATTGGACACCTACTAACCGTAAGGTTAAATAGCTGGCCGAAGCTAGATCGCTTTATAATATTCCACTCGTCAGTTCCTTTGAGTTGAGAATACACAAACGATAAGTAATCAGGGCGTGAATACACATTTAATCGCCGTTCAAGGTAACGGTCAGTAGCAAATAGCCGTTCAGGTAACTGGAGGTTTGTAAGAGAGACTTCTGAAGGAAAATCTGTTTAAATAACCAAAAAGACAGATTAGAGAATGTTTAAGAAAATCACATACATGAATTAAAACAGATGATGAAGTTTAACAAGGCCTAACAAGCAATAAAGTGTACAATTAACGCCCGGAACAATTTCTGTATTGGCGAGTAATGCTTCATCTCTAAAACACAGCTAGCCACAGGTACCCATACCACGAGTAAGCAAATACATGTACAACACTGAACACAATTCAATTTAATGCATCTCTTCTAAAACACAGCTCGACAATTTCGAAAAGCTTCAGCGTGTGAAACAAAATTTTAACAGATCGAGTTGGGAAGACAATACTCATTAGCGGCCGTGCATACACATACCTAATGGGATAATATCAGTCGTCGCTTGGTTCAGAGAAGACATGACAACGCCTGAAGCGTGCGCAATGGAATCGAAAGGTTGAAAATCTTCGGCGACGATGTCAGAATCGCTTCCGCGGATTGCTGAACTAAGTTCCATGGCGTTATCGCCCCGCAAGTAGTATTATGTGGGAGTCGCAGGGAAACAGAAAAAATTAAGGGAGAAAAGGGTGGATACTGAAATTGAAGAAGAAACCCTAGAAAATTTTGGCAAGAATTATATAGAAAAAAAGGAACTTTTCCCTCTAAAAATCGAGTTGAATCTGAACTAAAGCTAATTGCTTCTTCTTCTAGTTGAACTTACAGCATTTGATTATAAGTAGGTTGAAGAGTAAATAATAAGTTGTCATAAGGTAAGGAAGTAAAAGAACATTGCATTTGGTTTTAAAATGAAAGGAAGTATGGAGAGGTGTTGGAGTGTGATNTTTAAAATGAAAGGAAGTATAGAGAAGTGTTGGAGTGTGATTTTAAGTATGAAAAGAGTCCTACAATGCAATTTTTTCAATGGGAAAGTAGTTTTGTTCTAAATCTAAACATTTTCTCTGTACATTGCTTTGATTTGGTTAATAAATGTTTAACGACCAAAAAATAATACTTAAGCACTAAAACTACTTTTTTTTCTTTTCAACAAGCACTAAAACTATTTATACGAATTTTCTTTTGTCAATTCAATCCCCTATTTAAAATATATACATATATATATATAATATATATCTGTATCACTTTTTTTTTTTTTTTTTTTTTTTTTTTTTTTTTTAGTAATA
>OVAU01003635.1:0-10881 GCA_900406315.1 Biscutella laevigata subsp. laevigata
TAGAAGAGATAGCTCGAGCAATTGCATTAGCTGTCCTAGAAGCAATCGAGAAAGAGATATTTTCAAAAGCCGATTAAAGTAGAGCAATTTGAGCCAAACAATTCATGAATCGTGGGCAATTATTGAGATTATTTATAGCGTTGATTGTCTAGAGACTCTTGACTTCAAAAGTGACGTTTGGGGAACACAAGTCCTTCATACGTTAGATCGCCCATATCATACCCTTGAGATCTGCCATAAGGCGAGATGAGGAAGGTACCATGGCGTCTCTAGCATGTAAACGGACTGAACCCATTGAGTCTCTTGACACCCAAGCAACACCTGCAAGAGAATTCAAAATTTTCCAAACAATGCTAATATTGCATTTCAAAGCATTCGCCGGAGGTGCAGTCCACCTTAAAGCTTCTTGAATCCGAGGTTTGCATATAGCCGGCGCCAAAGTCTGCATGCTTTTCCAATCACTTGAGTCTTGGGAAGCCATATCAACAGTCACTGCAAGATTCTGGTACTGTTCTATAAAAATGATATGATATTTATTCTTCCAGATCATCCAAATCAACCAAGGTATTGCTAATCTTAAAGCAGGCAAAAGATTTCGATCATCTAAGCAATCCAAGAAGAAGAAACCAACATTGAAGGAAAGAGGTGCGGTAAAACCTTGAGAAGGGAAGGGAGCAGACGCGAGAGCCAAGATTTTCCGTGTCAAATGACATAGAAAAAGAGTGTGATTGATGGTCTCCTCCTCTGTAAGGCAAATGGGGCATTGGGAGCTAATGTTGGTTCTCTTTGCTCGAAGTCTAGTTGCAACCGAAAGTGCACCCGAGAGAGCTTTCCAAAGGAAGTTTTATATTTTTGGTAAGGTATTTATCCACCAAATTCTCGTCTTCAACAAATTTGTGGTTTCCTCTGTAAAACTTAGAGGAGGGACTATCACAGCAAGCCCCTCTGTGATTAGCCAGTAACCTCTTTTGACCGAGTATGAGCCATGTTTGTTGTATGCTCAGATAGCCAAATCTTCTACCTGCAAACATGGCTCAATGTTCTTGATGAGAGTAATATTAGATGAAGGAAACAAAGATTGAAGCAAATGATCTGACCACTGCCCATTGAGATCAAGAAGAGTATTAACATTTAAGCCTTCGTCAATTTCAGGCTGAATGTTAATAGGTCTTCTCGGCTCATAGTCTTGCAGCTAATTATCCGTCCAAATTCTTGTACTATTTCCATTACCGATCGATTGAACCAATCCCTTAAAAGATCCCTTCCATGAAGGATGCTCTGCCAAGCATATGATGGTCTAGAACAATATTTAATCCTTGAAAAATCAGTTTTCAAGTATTTTGCTTTTAGAAATGACGAGAGAAGGGAGTCCTGATTTCTTAAGATTCACCAAGCTTGCTTTGCCAATAACGATTGGTTAAACAGAGCAATATCTTTGAAGCCAATTCCTCCTTGTTTTTTATCTGCATAAACGCTGCCATGATACTCAATGGATCTTCTTTTTACCAGCACTTTCATTCCACCAAAAAATTGATAGTGCTGAATACAAGTTTGTAGCAGGACATAGCATAGACTGGTAGTGCTAAAGCCACAAACTTCAAGAGAACTTCTTTTCCTGCTGAGGATAGCGTTTTTGAGTACCACCCATATAGACATTTAGAGAGCTTCTGCGATATTAAATCCAGCAATAATCTTTTTGAGCCATTGAAACAATGAGGTAATCCAAGATAAGAGTTTGAAGTTCCCCTCATATAGATGCCTATGAAGTCCGAGAGAAGTTGACAGTAATAAGGATCCATCGCATCACCAAACGTAATAAAAGACTTCTCCAAATTGATAAGTTGACCTGAAGCATGTGACTACAAATCTAAACAGTCCAGCAGTTCCTTGCTTTCTGTTAAATTGGCTCGTCAAGTAAAAAGTGTGTCATCGACGAAAAGGAGTTGTTGAACCGAAGGCACAAAAGGTGCTATTCTCATACCACTTACCCTCTTTTCTTAGCTTAATACATGACATTAATCAAAGATTGTGTGCAAAGGATGAAGAGAAAGGGAGAAAGAGGGTTGCCTTGACAAATGCCTCTTATTGGAACCACTAGACCATGAAGCTTCCCATTCATAAGTATCGAGTACGAGACAGTTTTAACACACTGCATAATCCAAAAGATCCATCTATCCGCAAAACCAAATATTTTTAGAAGTTCTTTTAGAAAGGTCCATTCCACCCTATCAAATGCCTTTGACATATCTGTTTTGAGAATCATGTAGCTCGATCTGCAAGGTTTCACTGTTCTAAGAGCATGGTAGAGTTCGTGAGCCACTAGAATATTATCAGAAATGAGTTTTCCGGATACAAACACAACTTACGAGTCTGAAATAATTTTGGGGAGAATCTTCTTCAACCTTAAGCTCAGATATTTAGAAATAATCTTATAGAACACCGAGCATAAGCTGATGGGCATCAGATCTGTCATTCTTTTGGCATTGGAGATCTTGGGAATAAGGGAAATTTACGTGTGAGGCGCCCTTTCGGAGGACACCATTCCGCCATGCTCAGATATAGAATCAACTGCATCTTCATCTTTTTCATCCTTGTGAATCTTGTTTCTGAGGTTGTGCCATTCTTGAAAGTTCCACCTTTAGCTGCCAAAAGTTTCCTCTTGTGCAGGTTGGGTCTATGACGGTTCTTGCTCTTCTTGAGAGTATCCCCGGCTACGCTATTTGCCAAGCAAACAGTCTTAGAAACTGTAGGGTTACTTGAGTCAAGCAGAAATTGAAGACATCGAAACCGAGCGGTGAGTCGGAGAGATTACAGTGGTCAAAGTCAAAGTAACTCCAGCTGGAGCAATGGCAGGATGAGGTTCAGATTCATCTGTGTATTGAAAGACAATGCCTTTTCCTTTGTCTAAATCCGATGTCACTTGAGGTGGCTGCTCCAATCCAAGTATCTGCTTTTCCTTTTCTTTGTTACAGCTCAATTCCTTTTAGAGACGCTTTGATTCTGGCCACTTTCACACTTTTATTCAGACCATTATCAATGATCATGTACTGTCTCATCTCTTCTAGAACAGATTCAACAATCTTAGGCCTGCCTGAGATAGGATTTGGACCAACGTGCTCCTCCGATAAGATGTCATACAGAGGATCACTTGGAAGCAAACCTTTGCTAGGAGCCACCGAGGAAGAAGAGTCTTAATGAGAAGAGCTTGGACAAAGGGACAATGATCTCGATCATGGGTTAGTCGCGACAGGCGCATCTTTGTCTTATTCTTTCGAATTCATATCCAATTGTGACATTTTCTCCATGTGGAAGCTGCAGCATACGAGATTTCTTAACCAGATTGTTGACATTGAAGAAAACCCTTACTCGAGCATAATCGCGGCTTTGGGATTTTTCTTCATTAAAAGCCAAAATATCAATCTTCCCAATAATCTTAGCCAAATCATCATAAGTTCTTCCTGCATAAAAGTTGAAAAGAACATTACGGATCTTGATCCAAACTGGTATGAAATCTAGATAATCCTCAGGTGGAAACTCAGTCCATCTCTGTGATATCACTGACCAGTCTTTATGAGTCCACACTCCAATATCTAGAATTCGTTTCAGATCCTCTTCATACTTGAAGATAAACTGAAACAGATCGAGTGAGAGAAAAATACCTCTAACGCGGTCGAAAACTCCCCATTTCCGAGGCAGGTTGTGGATAATATCAGAGACTTTTTGTACTCTGGGGTTAAGCAAACGACCTAGAATACTTCGACTGTGATTCTCTGGTGCTCGATACTCAGGGTTGTTCGACAAGATGATGGGTTCTTCATTTTCTTCCAAAGAGAGAGCGTTAACAACATTTTGCAGAGCAAGTTCCATTTTTAGGGTTAGAACCACGACGGAGAAACGGAAAAAAGCCGAAAGAAACATAATTCTTCAATGGAGTGTGCTCCAAATAGTGAAAAGAAAAGTCTCTAATTCAGAGGGAGGGTCCTAAGCATATAGCTTTAAATTGTTAAAATTATAAAGCTCTCTCCCACAGACAAATACAATCTGTCTGATGGAACATTTTCAAGTTAGAGAGAGAATGTATATAGAGAATCATCTAATATATAATAGAAAAATAGTTCTCTCCATATTGTGTCACATCATCTTTTATTAATTAATCATATTTTATGTACAATAATTATAATTATATTATATAATAATATGAAATCTAATAAAAAAGATTTATTGGATCATTTGGTAAAGTATATGTTCTGAATTTAAAGAGGTAGTGAGTTTGATTCTCTCTTTACACACTTTTGTTCTAATTTAAATTTTTATCAAAACAACGTAGTTTATAAACAGATATATACATATTTTATACTCTATATACAGTTGAATGTTTTGGGATGATATAGTTATAAAGTTGATAAAGTTTTATTTTTAAAAATGAAAAGAAAAACTAGAACAATAAAAACGAATATACAAAACTAATTAAATTAAAAAATGTAAAATAGAGAAAAGTTGATAATAAAAAGAAGATAAAAATAGAAATTATTTTTTATAAAATTAGAAAAATAAAAAATTATTACAATATTGAATGTTGGATAATAATTAAAAACATTACAAGTAAATGGTTGAAAAAACTAAAATAGATTATTAGGACGATACAAATTTCAAAATTTAAAATAAGATATAGTTTTTATTGATTATACATATGACATTACCTATTAAATTGTATTAAATTGATAAATATATTTTATTTACTTCTTAAAAACTAAGTCATTCATTTTAAACTAAACAGATAAAATAAATCTTAGTACAAATCAAAAAGTCATTTTTATATGATAATATATTAGTTAATAATCACAATAGAAGAAAAAATATAGAAAAATATAATATATAATAGAAAAATTAAAATACATCATTGGGTAATAAATTATTAAATATAGACGGAAATGTAAGTGTAAAAAAATAAAATCAAAAATATTTAAAAGGTAAAAACTATGAAAAAAAAATTCAAAATCAAAATGAAAATTACAGTTATTTCAATATTTAGGAACTGAAGAAACTATACGAGACTGTTATGATCATAATATAATATTTATAAAATAACACATGAGAAAATAATGATAATCCATTCTTAGATAGATTAAAACTATTTTATATAAAAAATTTAAATATTTTTTCTTAATCAAATACCCACGTATTACGCTTGTTCTCTTCTAGTATTATAAAACACTACACTTCTTCCCCACTTTCTTGGCTTCCAATAACTAAACTAACCCGTGAAGAATTTCGTTTATAGACAAATGTTCCAATAACCGCCTAGCAACATCGAGGGACCATATTCAACTTCCAAAAATGATTCCTTGTTCTTGTCGAAGAGTCTGTGGGTAGTGATGTTGAGATAGTTAATATTTGGAGGCCAAAAACTCAGTATGCAGTGGGGCATGTGGACATTAACATCAATGCGTCTCGTATTTAGAAAAAGACTTTCTTTGTTCACTGATGTGCATAAAATAAATGCGTTCATGCGTCTCAGACTTAGGAAAATCATTTCTTTGTCCGCTGTTGTGCATAATCAGTGGTAGAGGTACTCGGATAAGAGGGTGGTCAAGTGACCTACATCCAAATTTTAAAAACCATTAATTTAAGTAAGTTTTAATTAAATTAATTAAATTAGTTATATTTTATCTTATCAATCTCTCTAAATTCTTAGTTTAGATTGAGTTGCCCTAATTTTTTTTTTCTAGATCCGCCAATGCAGAAAATAATCCTCCGGTCAACACAATTAAACCAATCCAAATCCATGAAATCAAGCATGAAAGTGTCACCTTTCGAAAAGCCAAGATCAAATATAAGAGTAATGACTACAATAGTTTTTTGGAGGAAAATGCGGAATCATAGTTTTTTTCGGGAAAATCCGAAATGGCGGTTTTTCAAAGAAACAAAAATGACGTTTTTTCAGAAAAAAACACGAAATCACGAGTTTTCATTAAAAAACGTGAGATTACGGTATTTCGGAAAAACACGGAATTGTGATTTATCGAAAAAACACAGAATCGCGGTTTTTCGAAAAAAAACACATAATCGTTGTTTCTCAAAGAAAAACACAGAATCGCAGAGACTGCGGGGCCTCCTCCGGCGGCAGTGACGACAAGGCCTTCTCTGGCGACGACGACGGGGCCTCCTTTGGCGGCGGCGGTGGGCCTCCTCCGACCATTACTTTTATATATATAAATTGTGGTCTGGAGTCGCAAATCGGTTGCACTTTCGCGTAGTCGAAAATTAGTCGCACTTTATCTCAGTCGCAAATTATTCGCACATTTGTGTAGTCGCAAATCATTTGCACTTTCTCGTAGTCGCAAATTAGTCACACTTTCTCAAAATCTCAAATTAGTCGCAAATATTTGCGACTGCATTAACTAGTTACAAAATAGTCCTATATATTTGCCAATGTTTTGCGACTACGTACATATTTTTGACTACAATAGTAGTCGTAAAACTATAACTGTGTAGTATAGTCGCATGTTAATCGCAAATTTGTGACTGTTTTACAACTTCAGACATTTGCGACAAAGAATTTACAAATGCACACTTTAGTCGCAAATTAGAAATTTGCGACAAAAAAGGGACTCTCACTGTAGTTGCAAATCAGTTGTTTTCTTGTAGTGACTACAAAGAATTAAAGCACACTCCATTTCATTGCTTAAAAGAAAAACTATACTCATTTTGTTGCTTAAAGATACTTAAAAGTTTTAACATTTGGATTAACAATTATCAATATTTTTATCTTCTTCAAACTCACTTCCTTGCACAGACTCTTCTTCTTCAGAGTCTGCTTTCTCAGGCTATATCCTCTGGCTAATGAGGTTACACTAATAAACGAACGTATACATATATACTTTGATTTTTTTCCGGATCCTCACCTGCTTGATGCAGGAGCTTTAAATAGTTGAAAAAAGTCAAAATAGATTATTAGGACAATAAAAATTTCAAAATTTAGAATAAGATATAGATTTTTATTGATTATATATGACATTACCTATTAAATTGATAAATATATTTTATTTACTTCTTAAAAACTAAGTCATTCATCATTTTAAACTAAACAGATAAAATAAATCTTAGTACAAATCAAAAAGTCATTTTTTATTTTTATATGATAATATATTAGTTAATAATCACAATAGAAAAAAATTAGAAATATATAATATATAATAGAAAATTTAAAATACATCATGTGGGTAATAAATTATTAAATATAGATAGAAATGCATGTGTAAAAAATAAAACAAAAATATTTAAAAGATAAAAATTATGAAAACAAAAATGCAAAAACAAAATGAAAGTTACAGTTATTTCAATATTTAGGAACTGAAGAAAATATACGAAATTGTTATGATCATAATATAATATTTATAAAATAACACATGAGAAAATAATAATAATCCATTCTTAGATAGATTAAAGCTATTTTATATAAAAAAATTTTAAAAAAATTTTTAATTAAATACCCACGTAATACGCTAGTTCTCTCCTAGTATTATAAAACACTACACTTCTTCCCCACTTTCTTGGGTTCCAATAACTAAACTAACCCGCGATGAATTTCTTCTATAGACAAATGTTCCAACAACTTCCTAGCAACNATTTTAAAAAATTTTTAATTAAATACCCACGTAATACGCTAGTTCTCTCCTAGTATTATAAAACACTACACTTCTTCCCCACTNTTTTAAAAAAATTCTTAATTAAATACCCACGTAATACGCTAGTTCTCTCCTAGCATTATAAAACACTACACTTCTTCCCCACTTTCTTGGGTTCCAATAACTAAACTAACCCGCGAAGAATTTCTTCTATAGACAAATGTTCCAACAACTTCCTAGCAACATCGAGGGACCAAATTCAACATCGAAAATTGATTCCTTATACTTGTCGAAGAGTTTGTGGGTAGTGATGTTGAGATAGTTCATAGTTGGAGACCAAAAACACGGCATGTGGACATTAACATCAATGCGTCTCGTATTTAGAAAAAGACTTTCTTTGTTCACTAATGTGCATAAAATAAATGTGTTCATGCGTCTCGGACTTAGGAAAAGCATTTCTTTGTCCACTGTTGTGCATAATCAGTGGTAGAGGTACTCGGATAAGAGGGTGGTCAAGTGACCTACATCCAAATTTTAAAAACCATTAATTTAAGTAATTTTTAATTAAATTAATTTAGTTAGTTATATTTTGTCATATCGATCTCTCTAAATTCTTAGTTTAGATTGTGTTGCCCAAATTTTTTTCTAGATCCGCCAATACAGAAAATAATCCTCCAGTCAATACAATTTGACCAATCCCGATCCATGAAATCAAGCACGAGAGTGTCACCTTTCGAAAAGCCAAAATCAAATATAAGAGTAATGACTACAATAGTTTTTTGGAGGAAAACGGGGAATCATAGTTTTTTCGGGAAAATCTGAAATGACGGTTTTTCAGAAACACAAATGACGGTTTTAAGGAAAAACTCGGAATCACGAGTTTTCAGTAAAAACGTGGGATCAGGGTATTTCGGAAAAACACAGAATCGCGGTTTTCCAGGAAACAAAACACATAATCGTTGTTTCTCGAAGAAAAACACATAATTACAGTGACTGCGGGGCCTCCTCCGACGGCAGTAACAACGAGGCCTCCTCCGGCGACGACGGGGCCTCCTTCGACGGCGACGGCGGGCCTCCTCTGACTCTTACTTATATATATATATATATATATAAATTGTGATCTAGAGTAGCAAATCGGTTGCATTTCGCGTAGTCGCAAATTAGTCACACTTTATCACAGTCGCAAATGATTTGCACATTTGTGTAGTCGCAAATCAATCACACTTTCTCGTACTCGCAAATTAGTCGCACTTTCTCGTAATCCCAAATATTTGCGACTGCATTAACTAGTTGCAAATAGTCCTATTTATTTGCCAATGTTTTGCGACTACGTACAGATTTGTGACTACAATAGTAGTTGCAAAACTGTAACTGTGTAGTGTAGTCGCAAGTTAGTTGCAAATTTGTGACTGTTTTTAACAACTTCAGACATTTACGACAAAGAATTTACAACTGCACACTTTAGTCGCAAATTAGAAATTTGCGACCAAAGAAGGACTCCCACTGTAGTCGCAAATCAGTTGTTTTCTTGTATTGACTATAGAGAATTAAAGCACACTCAATTTCATTGCTTAAAAGAAAAACTATACTCATTTTGTTTCTTAAAGATACTTAAATCTTTTAACATTTAGATTAACAATTATCAATATTTTTATCTTCTTCAAACTCACTTCCTTGTACAGTTTCTTCTTTTTCGGAATCTGCTTTTTCAGGGCCATATCCTCTGGCTAATGAGGTTACAATAATAAACGAACGTATATATATATGCTTTTTTTTTTCTGATCCTCACCTGCTTGATGCAGGAGCTGTTGAAACAGTGCATAAATATGCACTTATGACAATATGCTTATAATTTCTAGACCTCACAACAATAATCAAAAACTTATTACAATGTTTTTTGATAAGTTATATGGTTGGATAGAATTTGATTTTGGTTAAAAAAAATAAAAAAGAATTTGATTTTGGTTAATGTTATAAGATTCTTTTTTTAAATGAAACTATTGTTTCATTTGTGGGCCATACGGTAGGTTTAGAGATGTTAATTTGGGTTCTAATATGCATGCCAGTCTCAAATAGCCCTATAACGGATTGGGTTTGGATATCTATTTGTCGACCGCTGTCCGCATGGACAGACGCGCGGGTTTACCAAAAAAAAAAGTGTTTGTCGTGGTTCGGTTCATTTGACCGCGGGTCAACCCAAATAACATCACTATTTATAGTATTTGTCTATAGTTAGAAAAATTTTTACAGAGTTTTTAAGTGAGATTATTGTGGTTATAGCCATATGTTTAGTATAGTTAAAGTCTCAGAGATATGACGACTAATTAACTTTTTTGATAAGTTTTAGTATCTTTAATAAGTAAATAATTTCCTTTATGCATTTTAAGTTTTGATTTAATTCATTTTTTCATTAGTTAAGTTGTTGTCATACAACAACTTGTAAGTATGAAATTTCAACTCAATAAATTGTAAACGTTGAGCATGAATGAAAAAAATTTGGTGAATCGTCAAAACTATCATATAAACCAAGAAAGAGAAAACATGTTAACGAAAATGTGAAAGCTGATAAAATCCAGAACAAAAATTTCTTGAATAACGACTATAATCAATATTTTTATTATAGTCTTATTTTGATGAAATACTTTGGTTCTTGAAATTTTAAGTTTTCAGTTATAATCTTATTTTGAATTTTGATTTGAATTTTTCTTCTTTTATCTTTTTAGGTTTTGTGGTGCCATTAATTGGATTGGTGTTATGGTTTCTTGATTTCAGTATCAGTTTTATCATTTGACATATTTTTCTACTAACATATTTCATTGGAGAACCGAAAGCGTGTGATGAAGAAATTAAGAAATTAAGTTGCGCACAAATATAAATCAAAGTAACCATATAATCGTTTATATCGAATCAACTATAAATTATATAAAAAAAATTTCATCATTTTTACGTCATTAAACCCGCGGGCCAACCCGCTTATTAATTGAACTATGCGGGTTGGGTTTGGACATCTTTACGTATACCGTCGTCCGCGCGGACAAACCCGCCACCGTCTGCAACAAAATGTGTCTGCAATGGGTTGTGCCATTTGGGTTCGGGCCAACACGAATTGACACCTATAGGTAGGTTCCACTCACCATTTTATCTATATAGATATTACATGGAATCAAACTCCGGTGTTGAGTGATAGCCTAAGTGAAACTTTGCCCCTATACTACAAACACCTTACTTGTAATAATCTACCTTTAAATATATA
>OVAU01003636.1:0-10881 GCA_900406315.1 Biscutella laevigata subsp. laevigata
ATAGAGAACGCTTTTTACTTAGTTTTATTTTGCTTACTGTTATTTGCAATCTAGGGTTTTATTAGATTTGCCTAGGGAGATGGATCAAACTGAAAACTTGTATCTNGGAGATGGATCAAACTGAAAACTTGTATCTCGAACCCTT
Organism: Biscutella laevigata subsp. laevigata; assembly: GCA_900406315.1. NCBI lineage: Eukaryota > Viridiplantae > Streptophyta > Magnoliopsida > Brassicales > Brassicaceae > Biscutella > Biscutella laevigata. The sequence continues at coordinate 146 of OVAU01003636.1, forward strand.
GTTTTATTTATACAATTCAACATTTGTTTATTGCTTTCAATCAAATCTTGTTTGATTGCTTCAACCATGTCTGAGTTGTCTAATTAATTGGATATGGAGTTTTCACTAGAAGGGTAAAAATTGGATCTAGAGTTTTCACTAGAAGGGTAAAAATAGGGTTCATACTCGATTAGGTTTAGAGAAAAAGAACATCAATGATGCTTCTTTAGTCGCTTATTTGAAGCTTGGATTCAATTGATAATAGATATTTTCACTATCGCACTATAGATTAATGGGAAGCTAAATATCTTGTGTCACTAATTCTATGTAGAGAATATGTCAAGTCTAGGTAAAATATAGAGAATGTTTTGTCACTAAAAAACTCTAATTAAAAGCATAAACAATTGCAAGCAATGAGAAAAAGTCAACTCAAGATCACAAAAAGTCAACGAAAACGATTTAACCAAATTATAATAGAGGACTAAGTGAATGAGTTTGAGTAATCGATTTAACCAAATTCTAATCCTTAGTCTAGGAGCTATCCAAATTAGGTAAATCCAATCCCTTAGCAAGAAAACCTTTATCAATCATGCAATTGAACAATCCCTTGACAAATCACATGATTAAAAAGCATTAAACTAGTCCATGCAACTACTAAACAACCCTAACACAATCATTTGGTTAGGCCTCATTTAGCACTTCATTGATTTATTCAGACATCTCATCAAACACCTTTAGGGCAATGAATTGTCTAAGCTCTACATTTGATTAGCTAAGTCAAACCTAGCATTAAACACATCAATCAAGTGAAGATATTAACAATCTAAGTCCTAAGCAACACAAATAAGCACTTGATTACCCTAATCTACCTAACTCATTCACTTAGTATGATAACTACTCACTAATCATAGTTTCAACACAAAATCTCAAAGGAGAATCATGTTTTCCATGATGAAATCACGTAAGAAGAGAAAGATAAAGATGAAATTGCAATAATAAATCAAGTGCTTACAAGATTATCAAGAGATTAAAAGAGAGTTTTAGAGAGAAAATGTAAAAACCAACTTAACAAAACTTAGAGAAAATAGGGTTTTCATCCCTATTTATAGTCTCTCACAAAAACAAATAAAAGTCAATTGGTTTTCTCACACCAGAGAGATGATACCGGTCAGTGTGACCGATGTCTTGTAATTTCTTGACCGGTGCATATTTTCCAAATTAAGCCGTGAGCTCAATACTGGTTAGACGTGACCGGTATACCTTCACTGGGGCTTAAACCCCGAATCTTGCCGTAAGCTCGATACCGGTCAGAGGTGACCGGTATGCTTCTCCGGGTACCTAAATAGTACACTGATTGTCTATGTGTTGGTACTTTAGTCTATGTGGACCCGATCCCTAAATAGTACACTGATTGTCTGTGCACTTGCAGATTTAGCAGTCTAGGGTAAATCCTAAGTGGCATCAGTTTTTGGCGCCGTTGTCGGGGACTAAACGTGCAAGCCTAGGAGTCTAGGACAATTTTTGTTTTTACCTTTTTCCTACTAAGCTCGATCAAACCATCACTTGATCGATCACACTTTCTGTTCACGGGCTATCAGTTTGATCAAACACTACTCAGTTCGGTCAAACCTCATGAACGTCTTGTTGGACGATTTTTCCCTTCTTAATATCATTTATAATGGTGTTGCAGATAAGTACTATAGGATGAATTAGACATTGCCAGCAATGGAAATTTCATAACAAAGGCAGTTGAGGAGGCTCACCACCTGGTAGATAACATAGTCGTGAGTCGTTTTGCGTTCAAATTACGACATAGAGGGGTAAACATCAAATGATGATGGTGAGTTACAGGTAGACGTGGACTACATTGGGAATTAAGGGAACTTCCAGAACAAAACCTCCAAACAATACCAGTTTAGAACCCAACCATGAACTCTCTGAATCTCAGCAAGATGAGCTTATGAGAATGCTTCAATAACTGCTAGTGGGAGAGAAGCAACATAATTACAACATTAACACAATCTCATAGAAGTTCCAAAGCGAGGTGAGTTCTATTCGCACTCACATTGCAATGTTAGAAATGCAGGCAACTCATATTTTCTACACCAATGAGGCACTTCAAGAAACACTACCAGAAAAGGGTGAAGAGGAACCGTTTGAATATGAACTTGATGATCGTACGAAAATTTTGTAATAATTGCTAGTGTGAGAAAAGCAACTTCACAATGACATTGGAATGGTCTCCGAGATCAATCAGAGCAAAGTTGGCTCTATCCGCATTCACATTGTGGTACTAGAGACACATATAGCTCGGATCACTGACACTGAAACAAGTCAATGGTCGAGATAAATCGTTACATTGCTAAGATCACTCGACCCATTTTTTTGTGTCGACCAGATCAACCCTTCCTGATACAATCCGATCATTCTATCCCAATACAACACGATCAATCTGCTTTTAACCTTCGATTCAACTCCAAGTTTAATCGATTTGACTCCAGCATGCCTGTAAAGCCATCTGCAAACGTTCCTAATGTGAAACATATGGTATTACCAATTTTGAATTCTTTTGCACGTGTTTTATCCAGGGTAAATAGGAGAAGGACAAAAAACAAGCGCTTCTGGGAGGTAACCCACCATTATGTACGCGTATAATTTTCGTGCAAAAGAAAACAAAATCTTGCAATTCAGGATTGATAGATCCAGCCCACGATCTATCAAACATAGTTGACATAGATTTTTTGATCGAAACATTCCAAAACCGAGTCCGATCGATCCTGAAAAATCTAAATTTTGAATTGGAAAAAAATAACTCATGAAATTTACACAAGTTCAATATTTGTTTTTATTTTCTCTTGGTGTGACATTTCTTTATGTTTATTTTCACGTTAGGGCTGTGTGAAGTGAGTTTGGGAGAAAGTGTCGTCAATTGCTAATAATTTTTTGTTTTCTCTTTGTTTTCATTCTTGAGCTACTTTGCATAATTTTGTTTTGTGTATACGAACCGGAGAATCACATGGCCAAACTCCCTCTTAGAGTTGGTTCTCTCTTTTACCACTCTTTTTACTCTGAGTGGCCAGACTCATTTTAAGTTTGGTAACCCTCCTTTTACCTAATCCTTTTTTCAAACCACATATTTCTGTTCCATTATCATTGTCATTAAGTGTTCATTTATGCAAAATCTATAAAGAGAGTTTGAATTAACTTGGTCCTGATATTGTCTAGTTAGTAAGGAATTTTAGGTGGTTAGATAATTACCATGATGTTTTGTTTTGACTATGACACTTGTGTGTTTTCCTTTTATCCATATGAAGTATAACATTGGGTGTTTTTAGATTTATGATTGGGTAATCTAGACTAGAAAAACGAGGCTAAAACATCATTGACTATGACTTGTGATTGTTTGGAATTTTTTCTCAAGAAAAATGCAGATTTGATTGAACTTGTACAAGTACGATTGAACTTCTGAGCTGTGACCAATCCGTTGGATCGATCCCAAAAAAGATTTGATCGAGCATCCCCTTAAATAAAAAACAAAACAAAAAACGAATAAAAGGGGAGAAGAAAAAGATAAACAAGAAAAAATAAAGAAAAACGTCTCGTTTAGGTCTTGATCATTGTTCTTATTGATTTCAATCCAAAGTTTGTTTCAGGTGCATGAGCGTGAGACACATAGAGCAAAGGAATTGATAATCTATTGCCTTAGGGAACGAGATCATACGTTTAGAGAGACAAATCAAAAAGGGAAAACAACCGCGAGTTAAGGTGGTTGACGGAGATCAAAGTTTTAATATCTCCTTGATTCATAACCCTTAAGGGAAGGGAAATAATTCACCACCTGTTGGATTCGGGAACAAACAGGCGCCTAAAGCAGTACATGCAAATGCACCGAGACTAACTATAGGGTATTATGACACCCCCACTACTCCGGTTGCTATTGGACGAGGAGTTCGCGCACCACACATTGACAAGAGAGATTTTGAGATCGATACTAGTCTCATCAACTTGGTGTAGCAGAACCTGTTCCATGGTTGGCCTTCTGAGAACCCAATTCGTCATCTCTCCAAATCTGAGTCAATCTGCAACACTATCAGAGTAAATGGAGTTCCAGAAGATGCTTTGAAATGCAGGTTATTTGAGTTCTCTATTGAAGAGAAGGCATACAACTGGGATCTTTAATTGCCTCAAGTATCTATTGGAAACTGGAAAGAGTACTTATATGTCGTGTTTTTGATAGTTTTGATGATTCGTTTTGTTGCATTTTGCATTAGATTAATATGCATTTAGAGTCATTTAGGTTGCATGTGCATATAATTTGTGATTTCAGGTGCAGTGATGAAGCTATTCAGGAAATGGATTAAGAAGGAAGGAAAAAGAGCAAAAATGCCTAAGTATCGGATTCTGGATCACCATACGGGTCAGCTGAGATCGGCGTCATACACCAGTGCACGTCAAGGGAACACACAGACGATGCATACTGGTCACTCGCAGATCGTGGCCTGCCCGGTATAAATCAACATGAACATGCTGGAGAAAGAGACCGATCACACACCTCACCGGTGTACTGACCGGAGCCAAGCGCTACATTCACATGGACATACAATATTGGTCACCCATACATGTGGGTCTGACCGATATCACTTCTCCGTTTTAAATCAAACCGAACTAAACCAAGTCATTTTTATGTTTTATTTTTGGTTAATTATATAAAGGGAGCCAAAGTGAACTAAAACCCTAGTCAGTTAGTTTTTTAATAAGTTAAATTTTAGTTTTTAGATGAAGGACTTCTCTTCTCTGGAGAATACTTTGTACTTTTGAGTTTATTTTCTATTGCATTTCTTTTCTTCTATCCTTGTCTTTGATTATTAATTGCTTTGATTTCATTTCTTTCTTTTCATCCTTATTTGAATAATATCTAGAAACTATCAAAGTGTTATGGGCATGATTAGTGAGTCGTCTGTTATAGTTATAGATTAGAGTTAGAAAATGGTAGAATTGAATGACTAGAATGATTTAGGGCTGAATTCTAATTGTTTTCATCTTATTCATGAACTTAATGTTATATTAGGAATTGCAAACCAAATCTAGATCTTAGGAAATCTGTCACCCGAAAGGTGTTTGACATAATGCCTGACTAAATGAATAAGTTGTCAATCAAGTTTTTTCAAGGGATTCTTTAAGTTCTTATTGATTGTTGTACGGAATTGTATTCATTGCTTTCCTATTGTGTTTTCTTTCAAGAGATTGTTTAGAAGCATGGTTAGGAAAGAGTTTCTATCACGAGAGTGAACTAATCTACATAAGAAATTCCTAGACATATATAAGCTTAGTTGTGTGAATTAAACAATCTATTAGCATGAAAATAAACTTTCCAATTCAATTCTCCTAGTTCATATGCTTGTTTATTTAAGAATTTACATTTTATTCGATTTTGTTGACCTTTCTATTGACTTTTATTTTAATTGCCATTTCGTTAAGCATTCTAGATACAATTGTTAGTGCGAGACAACCCATATCAATTCCAACCTAGACTTAGCAAATTAGCATCACATAACTAGTGCGTTATCACCCCCAATCTGGTTCGACAACTTAACTTACCCTATAGTACATTGATACTTGGGTTTACTAGTTCATAGCAAAATTGAGTTGATCAATTGGCATTGTTGCCATATTGGGATTCGTGTTAGCCATTCGACTTTAGCCAAATTGACATGTTAGCTGTAAATAAAGAAATAAATAATGAATTTAAATTTGGTTAAATGTTTTAAAATATACATTTGATCATAAAAACTAACATGATTTTAAATCAGTCATTTAAACATAAACAATAAATTAAATCAATCAATTTAGCATAATGATCAATTTAAATCAAATAATTTAGGAGACATCGTCGTCCATATATTCGAGGAAGCATGACCTTCCATAAAGATGAGGAAGCATTACCTTCCATTTAAATCAGGAGGTACAACTTTCATGTAAATTGAGAAGGTATAACCTTCATATAAATTGAGGAGGCAGTGCTTATCATATGACCATAGAGGTCAGAGCTTTCTAACGATAAAAACAAAACAAAACAGATATAATATAAACATAAATTAATAAGGAGAATATGTATAAAATCAAATTATTTATAAATTCAAATCGAGCATGTGAAAATCATACTGATAACGTATTAAATATTATTATATTGTATATATTTTTATTTAATATATAATATATATCTATATATTATGGGAAGAGAGTTACGTAGAAGGTAAAAGGTGAAAGGTTTTCACCTTCTGTAACAAACTCTCCTTCTTATTATTGTGTCCTCCCATTATGTATAACTAGGAGAGAACCCGTGCATGCGCGGATATCGTTTTATGTCTCTTTTTCTATAAAATTTTTTAGTCGAATTTTAATTAACTGTTTTTTTGACTTTATCAATTTAAATCTTTATGATTATTATAATTTATTTTGCATATTAAGCCTAAAAACTGTTTTTTCTCACCTCGATCATCTAATTTGTTTTATTACCTCACATTCTATAAAAAAATTGTTTCTATGATCATAATAACCTCTAATATATTCTTAAGATTATTTATTATTTTTTATCTTCTATGTATTATGTAAATTTAAATATTAAATTATTTTTAAGTTTATCAAATTTCATTTAAAGTTTGTATTTCCACATACGTTTCATTTATTGTACTATAATTTTATCTATTTTTCGTGTAATTTTTCTATTTTATAGTTTCATCTCTTTGATGTGGTTTGAAGTTTTTTTGTTCATTATATTTTTTATCTCTTTAATGTGTTTTGAATTCTATTTATATTTTAGCTTGTCGTGGTGAAATATACCAAAAAAATATTTATACTATATTTATAAGTTATAAATAAGTTTTATTATAAATTTTCAGATTTCAGCATGAATACAGCTGTTTGGAATTGCCGAGGTGTTGGCAATAACTCGACTTTTCGACGCCTTAAGGAGATGAAGCAGTTGCATCTCCTGGACATGCTTTGCCTATCAGAAACTAAGTAATCTGATGATCATCTCTGCGACATAGGTTGCAGATTAGGATTTCCCAATTCAACAATGGTGTCTCCAATAGGATTTAGTGGTGGACTCGCTATTTTCTGGTCTTCTCGAATTCAACTTTCTGTAGTTTCTTTTTCATGTAACTTGCTCGACACCGTCGTCTGTTTTAATGGCATGAATTTTCACTACTCCTTCGTTTATGGTAACCCAAACCCACAATTTCGACATCAACTTTGGGAGCAATTAGAACGCATAAGCGTTAGTCGATCAGGATCGTGGTTCATTGCAGGTGACTTTAATGAAATCACCAGTAACCTAGAAAAACGTGGCGGCCGTCTGCGATTAGAAGCCTCGTTTCAAAATTTTCGGAACATGATTCGTACTTGCAATTTCACGGATCTTCCTTCAAGTGGTGATCGATTTTATTGGGCGGGACAACGAGGTCAACATTATATTACCAGCTGTTTGGATCGAACTATGGCAAATAGCTCGTGGCATGAAGCTTTCCCAGCTTCAACATCACAGTTTCTGCAATTTTCAGATTCAGATCATCGACCAATAGTCACTTCGATTGCAATTTCTCCTATTACAAATCTAATCGTTTTCTCTATGATTAACGTCATTTTGCCAAGGATGGTTTCCAACAAGCTGCGATTAATGGATGGCGAGCTAATCAGTCAGGAGATACACACTTACCTTGTTCTGCAAAACTGAAAAACTGTAGGGCAAATTTAAGCCAATGGAAGAAACGTCATAAAGTTAATGCTTCATGGCATATTGACCAGCTTAAACACGATTTGGATTTGGCAATCTCCACTGGTAACATGTCCAGAGGTACGATTTCGGAGCTTCGATTTCGTTTGAATCAAGCTTATCGAGAGGAAGAAACATTTTGGAAACGTAAAAGCCATAATAACTGGTTACATTCGGGAGATCGTAATACGAAGTTCTTTCGTTCCGTAACGAAGACTACGAGAATCAAGAATCGAATCACACAAATTAAAAATGATTCGGGTGAAACCTTCAGAGATGCCCCTACAATTGCAAATATTGCGACTTCATATTTTGCAGACTTGTTTACAACATCTCTTTCGTCAACGGCCACTTCCTCTTCTGTATTGGAGTCGATTTTCGATGGATTTGAACATAAAGTTACACCGAAGATTAACATGATTTTACTTCGACCAGTGACGATGGAGGAGGTAAAGTTAGCTGCTTTCTCTACTGGTCCACACAAAGCCCCAGGACCGGATGGATTTACGGGTGTATTCTATCACCAATTTTGGCCAACCATTCACATCGATGTTTTCAACGAAGTTCAAGAATTCTTTAATTCTGAATCTTTGGACACATCGATAAATAGAACGAACCTTTACCTTATCCCCAAGATTGATCCACCAGAAACTATGATGGATTTTCGGCCGATCTCCCTTTGCAATGTGAGTTACAAGATAATCTCAAAAATTCTTGTTAACAGATTAAAGCCACACCTCTCTGGGTTGATATCCGAACATCAAACTGCCTTCATACCGGGTAGATTGATAACGGACAATATCATTCTAGCTCAGGAGGTCTATCACTCGTTGCGAACGCGAAAACGCCAGTCCAATTCCTATATGGCCATAAAGACGGACATGACAAAAGCTTATGATCGTCTAGAGTGGAATTTCCTCAGAGAAACAATGAGTCGAATGGGGTTTGCTCCAAGATGGATACATTGGATAATGTGGTGCATAACCACAGTGCAATTCTCGATTCTTATCAATGGGACTCCAAATGGGATAATAACTCCAGAGCGTGGTTTACGTCAAGGAGATCCACTTTCTCCATACATGTTCATTTTGTGTGCACATGTTTTATCCCACATGTTAACTAAGGTGGGGTCTACTCGTTCGATTCAAGGCATAAAAGTCAGTACTAGAAGCCCAGCTATCAATCATCTCCTCTTTGCGAATGATTCCCTCTTTTTTACTCTAGCCAATGTCCGCTCTGCAAAGGCAATTCAATATGTACTACGTCAATATGAACAAGTCTCGGGACAAGCTGTTAATTTAAACAAGTCGGCGATATCCTTTGGCAAAAATGTCAATCGGGCGATGAAGACAAGAATTCGAAATCTTTTAGCAATTCACAACGACGGTGGACATGGGAAGTACTTAGGCGTGCCAGAATAATTTGGTGCTAAGAAAGTCGAGCTTTTTAGATACATTGTGGAAAAGGTTAAAGAACGAACAGTAGGCTGGAGTAAAAAGTTTCTGTCTCTAGGCGGGAAGGAAGTCTTACTTAAGTCAATTGCCATGGCTATGCCAGTTTATGCTATGCAAGTCTTCAAATTGCCTAAGACGATATGCAAGGAGATCAATAATATATTGGCACACTGTTGGTGGAATTCAAACGCTAATACAAAGAAAATGCACTGGATGAAATGGAGAAAATTATGTAAGCCAAAAGAGAATTGGAGGATTCGGATTTCGGGACATAGAGAAGTTTAACGACGCTTTGCTTGGCAAGCAGATATGGCGGCTTCTTCAATATCCAGAGAGCTTGGTGGCTAAAACTTTAAAAGGACGGTATTTCCCAAACTCCAATCCTTTATTAGTTGATATAGCTCCAAATGCTTCTTTTGTCTGGCGTTCTATACTAAGGGAAGAAATCTCTTAAAGTCGGGAATTAGATGTCTAATTGGTAATGGACTCTCTGTTAGTACTTGGACGGATCCTTGGCTTCAAACGAATCCACCGAGAGAGCCACTACCAAAGGATCCTCAAAGGTTGGACTTCCCTATTTGTGATTTGTTCTCACCCAGTGGCTGCTGGGATGAAGATAAACTTCAAGCGCATGTAAGGAATGAAGATATTCCTCTAATCCGAGCCATAAGAACCTCCAATCGTTTGCAACCGGATAAGTTAATATGACACTACTCTCGCTCGGGAGCTTATTCGGTAAAGTCAGCTTATATACTTGCGACTCAAGAAACCATTCTACAGCCGGAGGTATCCTTATCATTTATGCGGTTGATTTGGAAGTTGAAAACACCATCTAAGCTCCAGAATTTCTTATGGAGATTGGTGACCAATTCTTTGGCGTTGGGGGAGAATTTACAGAGACGACATGTGTTATCGACTCTTCTCTGCTCTCGTTGCTGTCAATCGGAGGAGACGAATATGCACCTATTTTTTGAATGTAACTATGCTCAAGCAGTATGGCGAGCCACAGACTTTACTTGGCCACAAATCTATGATTCGAGTGTACCATTCAACCCGACCGGAGTTCTATTTCAATCAACTATTCATTTCCACACTATGACGTTTGTGGAAAGCTATGAATACCCTCATGTACCAACGCAAAAACTTACCTTGGCTGGAAACATCACGTCTCGCTCAGGAGGATGCTAAGGAATGGATATACATTTATCAAAGTGAAGATGGTTCTTGAAGCTCTTTATCTTTATGATTTGTTTGGTTTGGTACTTTCTGGTTTGTATTTCCGATATTGATTTCTAGTAATAAAGTTAAATCGTGTTAAAAAAAAAATATATATATAAATTTTCAGATTTTATGATTCCAAGTTTCTCGGGTCGAAAATATATTTTTACTAAAATTATTATTTGAAGATTATGACATATGTCAANAAAATATATTTTTACTAAAATTATTATTTGAAGATTATGACATATGTCAAAAAATTTGGTCAACAAAAAGTTTTCATAGCATTATACCAAAACAACTAAACTTTT
>OVAU01003637.1:0-10880 GCA_900406315.1 Biscutella laevigata subsp. laevigata
AATAAAATAACATAACATTATAATTTAAAAATACATCACCCTGCATATAATGCGGATACAACTCTAGTATATTTTTTTATTTCACAATATGCATTAAAAGAGTTTCAATATTGGATGGTAACATAAAAACAGCACTAGCACAAATCACTATACTACCGAGTATTTTATTCGTTAGTATCTAATTAGGTTTGAATCAAATCGTTTTCTACATTATAAAATGTTAAAATCTTTTTGTGAGGGAAGAAATCTAACCTTCTAAATTGACTAGTCATATTCCAACCTACTACAACATTACAAACTACAAGAACAACAGTTAGTGCCAAATATCAATTCAAAACGTTGACTATGTATAATATATAGTCTGATTTGCATTAGGGGTATGGCAGATCTAATGATGGAGATGAGAGAGTAACGAAAATCGTAGTTGCTGAGATGAGAAGAAACCGTTACTACTTGACTAGAAAAAAAAAAAAAAAAAACATCTTCATTCGTTCTAGTTCCCAACTTCCAACTTTAATAACCGGTTGTTGGGTTTTGTTCAGTTCCCGGTTTGTGACCGGTTTTGATTTTAACTGTAACCAACAAATCTTTTCTCTCAGAAAATTAATCAAATTACGCGACTATGAAACTCTTCGTCGTCGTTTCTGCTGCCGTCTTCCTCCTGATCTCCGTCGCGTATCTTCCCCTGCTCAACGACTTGTGTAATTACGGCTTCCATTTGTTAGCTCCTTTTCTCGCCGTTAAAAAAACAGTTTTGTATGACTGCTTTTAACTAATTATTGAAAATCGTCGATTCGATTGATATTCGCAGATTGGTCAACTCTGAAGTCTCTTAAACCACCGGATAGGATCATGGCGGATTTACTTTTGAGAAATGGAACAATCTTCACCAGTGATTCTTCTTTGCCATTTGCCGATTCCATGGCTATTCGTAACGGCAGGATTCTCAAAGTTGGAAGTTTCTCCAATCTCAAGGTTCTTCACTTTTGTATTCGATTTTTTTCATTCTGTAATAAGTAAATGCAGAGTAACTGAGACTGTGTAGGAGGATATTTCGATGTTCAATGTACATTATTCGGTACTAGAGTTCATGTGGTTGATGAATTTTTCTACTTCTTTTATACTACTTTACTAGCATGAATCTGGAGATTTAATAGATGTCCTTCTCATGTTATTCATAATTCGATGAAGCCAGGATCTTATGGGAGATGGAACTATGGAGGTGAATCTGGATGGAAAGATTGTAGTGCCTGGCCTTATTGACTCCCATGTTCATTTGATTTCTGGGGGATTACAGGTTATAACGCAATCTTTTTTATACTGTCAAGTTTACTTGAGTGTAGATGATTTAGAGAAACCATATGCCTTTGTTGATCAGATTCAGACACTTAACAAGTTTACTCTCGTTTAACTTTTTTTTTTTGCTCAAGAGCAGATGGCTCAAGTTGCACTTCGAGGGGTGAGTCAAAAAGATGAGTTTGTGAAAATGGTGAAAGACGCGGTGCAGAGTAATTCCATTTATCTCATTGTAATGTTGAATCTTAAATGTGACAAGGTCACATTCCTTTATCGGTGTCTATATTTATTTATGATATACACTGAACATTTTTTTGCCTAATTTGGTTGGTTTCTTAGTAGTTTGGAGAGAATTTCATTCATTGTGCTGTTTTTATGTGATTAACAATTCAGATGCAAACAAAGGCTCATGGATTCTGGGTGGTGGATGGAACAATGATTTCTGGGGAGGAGAATTACCCTCTGCATCTTGGATTGATGAAGTCTCCCCTGATAATCCTGTAAGAGAAGAATTCTGCTTACATACTGTATTTGTAAATAGCCAGCTTCATCACCTTAGTTAATTTTTTCCTCGTCATGTAGGTTTGGTTGATTAGGATGGATGGTCATATGGCCTTGGCAAATTCCTTAGCGCTTAGGATTGCTGGTGTTACTAGTTTAACAGAAGATCCAATTGGTGGTACGATAATGAGAATGCCTAGTGGAGGTAATCCTTATGTCAAGTAATGTATATTCATATAGCACTTAGCCTGCTCGGAACGTTGAATTGTGAGTGTATACTAAAATCTACTGGTAATTGCTTTTATGATTGAGTCAATGCAGAGCCTACAGGTCTTTTGATTGATGCTGCTATGGAGCTTGTCACCCCTTGGGTTAAGGAAGTCTCATTGGATGAACGTAGGGAAGCACTTTTTAGAGCTAGCAAATATGCTTTGACTAGAGGCGTAACAACTGTTGTTGATGTTGGAAGATACTATCCTGGCACTACAGATGAGCTCTCCTGGAAAGACTTTCAAGGTGTAATACATCGTTCTGTTAACCACACTTGCATTCTACTAAAACAGAGAAAATTTGATGAACTCTTACCTAACAACTATAAGAACAGAATCTGTGTTTGTCCCAAATTATTAAAGTCGAATACTTCTTTTGATGGTACAGATGTCTATCTATGGGCTGATTCGTCGAAGAAGATGATGATACGGACTTGCTTGTTTTTTCCAATCACTACATGGTTACGTTTATCAGTATGATTTCTTCAAAAGTTACTCTTGTTTTATCGTGGCTTTTTCTGAACTTACTTGAAATTTCTATTTGTGCTCATATCTTCGTTGATTTCTTACTTATAGGATCTTAAGCTTCAGAAAGGATCTGTTTTGAGTGAATGGTTGTACCTCGGTGGCGTCAAAGCATTTATTGATGGCTCTTTAGGTTCTAACAGTGCACTATTTTACGAGGTGAAGAGTACTTACTATATTCTTTTTAATCCATATGCTACACTTTCCTTGAAAATATTATCATGTTGTTCATAATGATTAAACATTGACTATAGCAGTTCATTATATGCGATTTTATCCTTCAGCAACACTATAACATCCCATGGTTCATATCTTTTCTGCAGGAATATATGGATACACCTAATAATTATGGGTTAGAAGTGATGGATCCTGAGAAACTTTCCAACTTCACAATGGCAGCAGATAGATTAGGGCTTCAGGTATTTCCCTGTTTACTTCTGTTCATTGCTTTTGCATCGTTCTATTTGGTTTTGCCCTGATCAAAAGTCTTGTACATATGTATAAATGAATTCAATAGCTCATACGTTCCATCATTAATTTACCAGATATATGACTGAGTTATTTTCTCTCTGTGGTCAAGGTTGCTATCCATGCTATAGGCGACAAAGCAAATGACCTGATCCTTAACATGTACGAATCTGTTGCTGCAGCCAATGGAGACAGGGATAGAAGATTTAGGGTGTGAAGTTTGATATATTTCTCTATGCTATTTGCTTGCTCGTCTGCTTCTTCTGTCTCTCGGTGATTAATATCTCTAAAATACTGGTTATAGATTGAGCATGCCCAACATTTGGCACCAGGATCTGCCAATCGGTTTGGTCAACTTCACATTGTAGCCTCAGTGCAGGTTAGTCACTTCTCAGCATCCGGTGAATTTAGGCGTAAATCACTCATTTACTTGATCTAACATATCTAAGGTTAATGAAACAGCCGGATCATTTGCTTGATGATGCTGATACTGCTCCTAAGAAGCTCGGTTTTGAAAGAGCCGAAAAGGAGTCTTATCTATTTCAATCTCTCTTAAATGGCAATGCACTCTTGGCATTTGGTTCAGACTGGCCTGTAAGTTTAAATAATCTCCTAACCATTTAAAGTTTTTACATTATAAGCTTAATTATCTCGTCTTTATCCCTCAGGTTGCAGATATAAATCCATTACAAAGTATCAGAACCGCGGTTAAACGAATACCTCCCAAGTGGAATCATGCTTGGATTCCATCTGAATGTATCTCTTTCACAGATGCTTTGACTGCGTAATGAAGCCTCTTCTCTATAGTATCTTTTCTTCTTTCCCTCATGTTTTTAAATGGATGTTCTTAAGCAATCGTATAAACAAATATCACAGGTATACGATATCAGCGGCACGAGCTGCGTTTCTGGATCAACACTTGGGGTCATTATCACCAGGGAAGCTTGCAGATTTTGTGATATTGTCAACAAATTCATGGGACGAGTTCTCGAAAGAAGGTTCTGCTTCGGTTTTGGCAACGTATGTAGGAGGAAAGCAAATGTATCCATGATCCATGAATTGAAGGATGACATTTTTCTATCGTCTAAATAATGATTGTACACTGATAAGTTCCTTGTTTGTCTAGGCGTTGTGAATGTAACTGTAAAACTAAAAAAAAAGTTGAAAAAATTGTGAATTGGTTTTGAGCTCTTAAAATTTGTATATAACCTTTTTTTAAGTCGGTTCATGTATTTATTTTTACAAAATTCTAACATTTTATTAAACAAAAAGTTAAGGAGTATTCTCCACTATATCAACAAAATATCTCAAAATATAAAATTTTAACCTTTAACAAAACCTCTCGATTTTTATTTAACTATTAACAAACAAAATAACATAATTTCTCAAATATAAAATTATAGCGTACAAAATTTCTCAATTTTTGTAAACTATTATCTACGAAATCGACATAATTTAAAAAACCATAAAATTTTAGTGGTTTACAAATTTTTTTTATTTTCATGGACTATCGTTCAATCAAATGAGCTAAGGTTCCCGAAATTCAAAGTCTTGTGTTTTTCAAAATCTCTTAGTTTTGTGGATTTTTATCCACCAAATGAGCATAATTTTCCAAAATACAAAATTCTAACGTTTATAAAATATTTTAGTTATGTGTATTGTTATCCATCAAATCAACATAATTTTTTATAAGATCAAGTTCAAGCGTTTTATAAAATCTCTCCAATTTTTCATAAACTACTAGTCAACAAATAAATATAATTTCACAAAAATACATAATTTCCCAAAATAGAAAATTCTAACAGTTTAGAAAATATCTTTGTTTTAATGAAACATTATCCACTAAATCATCATAATTTTCCAAAATACAAATTCTAGCGTTTTACAAAATCTCTCGGTTTTCATAGACTATTATCCACAAAATAAACAAAACTTCCAAAAATACAAATTTCTAGCGTTTTATAAAATCTATCATTTTTTAGAACTAATCCACCAAAATCATCATAATTTCTCAAAAATACAAAATTCCGACATTTTACAATTTTTTTTTTGTTTTTTTGGACTATTAACCTCAAATCAACATTTCCATTTTAGTGTACTATTATCCATTCAACTTATATTTTTCATTTCAATGTTTTACTTTCAAATTTTGTTTACTATTATAGTTTTTCAGATCCAAAAATCTTATTTCTTCATACAACATTTTTAAGAAAATTAAAGAACTAAATTATTGCACAAACACTCATAGTCCACCGGTTGTGGTGGTGTTGTGTTTGGCACCAGCTCATGTGTTCGAGCTTTACCACTTGCGTGTGGTTTAATCTGGAGTAGAACCCCGGTGGGGCCCACATGGTGTTAAAAAAGAACTAAATTATTAACCTATTCTGTTGTGTGTCTAATAATAAACATCTAACAAGAGGTTTATAAAACAAGATTTTCTCAAAACCAGATACTACAACAATGTTACAAAAGGTACAACGAGGCCAAACCAGACACTAAGCTACTCATACATGTAAACTGCTACTACATTAAACCCCATCCACCACCAATTATGAACTCTCTTCTCTCTTAACACAAAAAAGAAGAAGATCAGTTCTCTCTATTATCCTCTAACTACTTTGGTGTCAAACTCCGTCGTCGTCAATACATAGAACATGACGAGTGGTAAGCAGTGGAAGAGAAAGCGTGTGAATGCAGCAATCACCAAAACCATAAACTGCGACTATCCACAGCTTTCATGGTAGAGTATACAAGCGGCATTTTACCGTATACTGCAACAAACCGATTTATGCAGTGTGTTCTTTTCTCTACGTGTCCTCCTACGCTACTGATTCCTGTTGAACCGATTTCATATATCTTACCTACACAATCAGGCAAGGGTAAGAATATTAGTATACTATTCATCAAAAACATCACAATTGATGGGTTCTGTTTGACAATTATTACCCTTAACCCATATAGCAGGAGCGTTTGTAGCATTTGCAACGAGGAAGGACATGGCAATATCTTCACAATTCCTGTTATTAGATGAAATCTCACGCTTAGTTGGTGAGTTCGAATCACAGAACCAGATATACAAAGAACACAAAAGGAACCTGTTCTTGGTTGTAAATTCTCTGATTGAAGCTGGCATGTCGTTTGTGTAAAGTTTGAGGTACTTTTTGTGGAAGAAGGCTGCTTTTGAGAGTACCATGCTGTACTTACCACTCCACCAAACAGACCACCATCCACTGTAGCTGTAGTAATCGGCTTTATCATTCTGCACAAATGGTTAGTAACAGTGTATTAAAAGTCAACTTTCTCCTTCCATGTATAGAGTTCTTTCTATATTAGTAGTAGTTGTTGAATCTCATATGGATGGAGAAAAAGATACGATTAACTCCTTGAAATAGAAGAGATCTATGATACGCAAATCACTAAAAGACTCCTAGTAGTTGCTTTTATTAAGAACCTGCTTGAAGATACTAAAAAATAAAAAGCCACATACCGATTTTTCAGGCCAATGTACACGAGGCACGAACCCCACCATTGTATCTTGAGCACTCTCCCAAACGTTGAATGCAAAATCTACCGTGTGACAAGGAAATATGATATCATCATCTATTGAGAAGACAGCGTCTGTTTTTAAGTCTTTGATTTCTTTAAACCTGTTGTTCAGACTGTCTTCTTTATTTATATCAAATATTAACTCAACCTCATGCCCATCTCGCGATTTCTTCTTTAGAACAGTTTGAAGATACTCTTTAAGAGACTCTGATGGAGGGTTAGGTTCACTCCATACAATACGGATAGAGTCAAGCCTAGAACATGATGCATAGTGGGAAACAGACTTCTTTAAGAGATCATATCTCTTCCATGTGTTCATCAATAGTGTATAACCTTTCCTGCATATTTGACAAGAAATCCATCAATTTAGGCTATATAAACTAACCAAAAGCAAAAGGCCACACACCAAACTAGAATTACATTTCATTCAAGACTCCTAACTTGTTCACATACTCACACAACTATCTTTCATTATGCAAAAGCTTTGACCAAATTGTATATTCAACCCATTAAACCAACTTGGAGTAGGCAAGTCTCGCGATACAAGTTTCAGGCTCAGTATATTAGAACACCAGACACCAGCTTAACATAGTTAGATTATTCTTTCTTATTTTGCTACAGAATCTTTGTAGCTTGTGCACTCATGTATCTAAAATTTTGAGCAAGGAGCTTTAGAACACCTATTTTGGTTATAATTCAGCAGATGTTTTCTTTCATCTAAAGAAACTTTGGATAGTTAATAGAAACAAATCTGACGAAAAGTCAAGCGAGCACTTATCGAACATCACTTTCCTTAATTGTTTCTTTCCTAATAAATTATCTCAATCTTCAACAACAATTACTATTTGGAGATCCAAACCAAAGTCAAACTCTCGCAGGTACTTTTCCTAAAACAAGAATCTTATAGCAAAACTTGCAGGTAAGATGCAGAAACAAACTTGAAGAACGTGTACACAAACCTTGATCCGGAGAACCGATCTGCGACGGCGGTTGAACTGTTAATCCAACCAATAGAAGAAGTGGGAGAAGATCGGCAAGTGAATATAATCAAAGCGAGTGCAATACAACAACATAGAAGAAATTTAGTATTTCTCGCCGTCACGAACTTCCGTAGTTTCTGATCTCCACGACGATGACCTCCCATCTCTTTACAAACGTCTCCTCCTCCCATCTAGACAACGAAATCAAGTTCAGGAAATAGAAAACTACTCAAGTCAACCTTGTCGAGAGCGAGTTGACACAGTCTTCGTTCTCATGCGAATGGTTGTTCTTCTACTTTCCTTGTGTGGAATATCGCAGATCAGAGACGAGAGTATATTATTGAATGTGGCACGGTGCACAGTAAAAGAAGATAATAAAGCCACGTGTAATAATCTTAAGCGTTTGTTTCTTCTCTTATTAAAGGGAAAAGTAGAATATCCGATTTCACATAAACATGCTTGTATACGTTTCTTCTAAGCAGTAACTCCAATGGGAACATTCTTGAGTCTTGATGATCCGTAAAGGGTTTCTTCGAAACGAATGATCTCATTCTTTGAGCCATAAGCAACTTGAGTTCTATCGTCGAGGTTGATGATGGTCTTGTCTAGTACTGAGTTGTATCCGTCACTGCTGAATCCACCAGCATTCTCAATGAGCAAGCCAAGAGGAGCCACTTCGAATAACAACCTCAACTTTGCCTTAGCTGTAGGTGATGTCACGTTCGTGAAGATTCCTTTCTCCTTCACAATAATCTGCCCACAAGAAAAACCATTAAATGTTATAAACAACCTGAACATTCGGTTAATCGGTTTGGGTTTGAATTGGTATCTATATAGTTCCGGTATTTAGATTTTAACATTTTTTTGTTTGTTTTGGTTTCGGTTATTTTCTTGTGTATTCTCGGTAATTGAACGTGAACATTTTTAACCGAATTTTGTGGATCAAGTTAAATTCAGTTCTTTTTACTCAAATTGTTTGGCAATATCAGACAATAACCAAAAATATCTGAAAGTAACCAAAACTATCCAAAAAACCCGAAATTATATAAAATTTTAAAATTGAACTAATTTTAAGAAATATTCGATAAATTAATAATAAATATTACTAATATTTGTACTAATGGTATCGATTTAGTTCTCGGTTCGCATCTGGTTCGATTCCAATTCTTCTTTTTAAAAAATTTAGGACACATTTGATTATTTCGTTAATTTATTTTCAATTTTAAACCATTTATTTCGGGTCGGTTCGATTTAGTTCTACCAAAATTGGGTAATTTGCCCAGCCCTAATTTACAAATTGAAATCCGGTTTAAGTACAAGAGATGAACCAACCTGGTTAACGTCAGGAACCATTCCTCCTGTGTATCTCAGTGTATACTTCTCTTTCACGTAGTAATCAATCAGCTGATGAAGAAGGAGAAAAGCATTCAGAGTTTTGTGCATTGGAGATTAGATGCAGAGTAAAAGGTAAATTCAGACTGATCAAACGCAAGAACCTTGCTGTATTCAGAGTTATCGAACGTGGCTCTCAAGTTTCCTGGTGAGAACATTTTCCCTTCACCGATCTCTGTTGTATCCTTAACATGTAGCCATTTCCCTGAAAGACGTATTCGAGCTTAGTAAGGAATCTTTATAAACCTTGGATTGAACCAAAAAAGCAGAAGAAAACCTTCATCAAGAAGCAAGAACTCATGAGTTCCTGGAAATCCCTTAACAGCTAAAACATAAGTAGTTCTTGGACCATAGATTCCCATGGCTGCAGCCACTTGATCTCTTCCTGTGACTCCGGTTAACTTGTCACCAGGCCAAACTCCAAATATGGTTCCCACAGTGAAATTTGTATCCACAATGCTTGATCCATCCAATGGATCAAATGCCACACTGAACCCACCTTCTGCTGGACCTCCCATGTCTTGAAGCTCAGGTACTTCTTCAGAGCAAGCGTATTTGCACACATGCGAGTATTGCAGGGCCTGTAAAAACCAACACACAAATCAAAACCTAAATGATCCTTTTTCCAATATGGAAGTTATTGAAAATGTAGTGAAACCTCAAAGAGAAGCTTATCAGCGAGCATATCGACAGCGAGTTGTTCATCACCAAAGGAATTGACACAAGCTGTTCCACCACAAGAAGCAGTTCTAACTTTGAAAGCTATTGTTCTCAATGCTTCTCCCATACACATCAACAAAGTTCTCAGTCCCTTATCTGGCGTTGCCTGTGTCAAAAACTCTTCCTATTTCACTCAAAAGGCAACAAACTGTTACTCAGAATATCGAATCTTTACCACAGAAACTTGAATATACATCGAGTCTTTTGTTACCAAGCTTTGGCCAATTTCACATTTGGTCAGAGTTGAAGAACCATTGTTCTTCACGTTGGTGGCTTTCAATTGGGAATTTGGTGATATTAATCTTAGTGAATCTCCAAAGATTGAGCTTGACTTCAGACGCTGTTGACATCAGACAAATCAAAGATAAGTTTTCTCACTCACACTCGTGTGTTCACTCAAATGTTGTATGCATAATGACAGAGGATACGAACCTTGAAGCTGGAGGAAGGAGGAGGAGAAAGCAATGAAGAGGATCGTTGAGAAGAGACGTTTGGGAGGAAGATCCCACGTGAGTAGCACGTGATGCTGCTAGTCTCCATTGATAATTATTACAAGGAAGAAGAGCTTTGTGTAGAGAGAATGGTGAATACAAACAGAAATAAAAATCAAAACCCAAGTTGGGTTGGAGAAGATAAAGGATGTTTTAACGCTGAGAGTGCCACGTGGAAGTAACTGAAGAAGATATGCTTACCAACTCTGGTGATGGACAATTGGGCAAAGAGAAAGAAAGACGATATGAATGTAAAGGGATGTGTGAGGCTTTGAATTGATGTCCATCTATTGTGTGGTTATGCTCTTTTTTATCATTATATGAATATATTATCTCCATTTTCGTATGTTTTGAAATTCAGTCGGACTGCAGTTTCCTCGAACAAAAAACTATGACATGTTAAATTGGTTAAACTTTTAACTGAACAATTTTTTTCCTAAGAAGTTTAAATTCCGAATCTCCCTACCCACGTACCAGTTGAGCCAATTGAACCTAAACCTTTATTTTCATATCTCACCCATAAAGCCAAACATATGATAGAACGAAATTGAACAATAAAACACAAGAGTTCATACTAAAATATAAAATTAAATAAAAAAGACCAAGCTGCAATTCCATGAGACCATCTCCAATGTATTTCTCTATTTTTTTCTTCAAAATAGAGTAACTCTAAAATAGAGTAGGTTTTCTCT
>OVAU01003638.1:0-10877 GCA_900406315.1 Biscutella laevigata subsp. laevigata
CCTAATCTCATTTCTCAATTCCAAATTCTAATCTAAAACTAGCAAAACTCTAAAATCACCTCTTCATCAACTGCCTTCTTCCTTCTCCAACTCATTTTCACTCCTTCTCTGTCTTCTCTGTTCTTTGCTTCTGCCTTCTTTCCAGGTGAATTATATGCCCTTGGAAAAGTGACGACAAACTCTCCAGGATTTTGTACTAACCTGATAACAGGTAAACAACTTGTGTGAAAACCAAGAGAATAAAAAGTTGTGTTTTTGGATGTTTCCAATCAACTGGTTAGAGAGCAATATAATGGAAGGAATTAAGAGTTTAGTTTCTAACTGAAGCAAAATAGTGGAAGACTAAAACAGAGAACACAGAACAAAACCATTACCTGCAACACGGTATCCCGGCTTTGACAAAAAACTTCAGGGGACATAACAGTTGTCTTCTCACAAAGAGTAAAAAATGTCACTGATAAGAGTCATAACTATTTAGTTTAGTTGCAGTTAAAAAGTAACACGAGGATAGAGACACAAACATGCCAACAATCAGAAGAATGAGTTTGGAGCTACGCTCATAACTTAACTCTCAAAACAAAATCGTAATCAGAAGAAGACTCTGGCTAAAACAAATCCAACCAAGCACACAAGCCTAAACCTACATTTTATTGACATAAGTGAGAATGCACAGAGTATCTCATAGCAAAAAGCATTTGGTGGAGAACAAAACTCACCAAGAGGATTAAGCTCTCCTCCATAACCATGAAACCTAACCACATCCTCAAAAACTACGGCAACATCCTTTGGGACACCATACCAAGTCTTACCAGCACCCATATGCAAGTAATTGAGGCTATGAAGGTCATGGTCCTCCACATGCCAAGCAAACCAACTAAACATCATAGCAATATAAACCATTGGAGATGTAACTCCGGGGATCTCCTCTTTCATGAACTTAAGCAATGATCCTTCAGCTCTAGCCATTGCCCTCATGTTCCAAGCTGTCTCACCCACTGTTCCTCCATCGCCACCATACTCTCTCCTCCTAGCAGCTGCGAGACTCAAAGGGATAAAAGCGGACCCAGGCATGTCATTGGCATACTCAACAGAGAAGGGTTTATCCACCGTGGCTCTCCAGTAAAGGGTTTCGATTTCTAAGGCAGAGAGTTGACTCTTTTTGCCACATTTCTTGAGTTAATTCTTCTCAAAGCTCTTAGCGGCCTCGAACTCACCGAAAGTATAATGCTCTCCACTCTGCCACACGGGTCTCTGCACCGGACGGTGTTTCCTGGGACAAAAACCGATTTGCTGTTGCCGATCCATCTTGCAAAACCTCCATTCTCTTCGGAATAAGATCTCGCTATCCCAAGAACACAGAGAGAGTTCAATACGAATAAAGTTCTGGAAAGTGATTACTTCTTCGAATCAACTACTGATGATTTCAGAGAGATTTCCGAAAAAAATTCAAGCCCTTAACATCACTCCTCTGATTAGCTTCTTGATATTTCTCCTTCAACCCATAAATTTCTCCTTCATGCAAGCAGAGATGTCAAGAGATAGAGAGAGAAACCTTGTCGAAATCGAGAGCTCCGCCTTCCCATTTTCTTCAATTTCTCCCTTTCTGCTTTGCCAAAGACGAAAATATTTCGTCATTTTCATTTTTTTTATCCAAACCAATTAGATCTTGACATGTATCAGTTCTGATACGTATCCAAAAATTCCCTAATCAGAACCGTTTCTACTCTTTTATTTCCTTTTTGATTTTTACTTTGACTTAAGAAACCCATTAAAACCCTTTAGAAACCATCGTTGAAGCTGGTCTAAGTAATATCCAAATTAAAATTAAATAATATTTAAAACGCCAATCTCTATATAGTTTATTTCAGAATCACTAAGAAAATAACCTTCAAATCAGTAAAATATTACATGATATGTCATTAGAAAAAAATAATTTAAAAAACAAAATAAAAAATATCAATTAAGGATAAAATTGAAAATATATGTAATTTTCATTAAGGATACAACTGGAAATATATGTAATTTTAGTAAGATTATAATAACTTAAATATTTAGATATAAAAAAAGAAATAAATATTTAATTAAGATTAAAGCAAGTAAATCTCTACTTTCGTTTTTTAAAAATAATATATTTAGAAGAATTTAAACTTAATTTTTAATATATTGTATTGGGTTAAAATAGATTTGCTGAAATTGGTAAAAAATGTACAATAAAAATATCATTTAAAATCTCACATCGCTTAAGAAAATAAAATACAAACATAAATCAATCCTATAAATAAGCATATATGTTTTGAATGTTAAATTCTAATTTGGAAGTTTGATTTATTCAGCATTCAAGTTATAGAATTTTTTTATCTAATTTGTTTGTTGGACTAATTAGGTTATAATAATTAAAAGATTTATATTTAAGAGAAAAATAAAACATTTGAGTATTTCTTTTTTATTAGATTAATTAAACATATACTTCGTTTTTTGAAATTATTATTCTAAAAAATATTTAAACTTATTCTTTTTAGTATATTATATTGAATTAAAATAGTTTTTTGAAAAGAACATATAAAATATTCAATAAAAATATACTAAAAAAATCCCACATTGCTTAAGAATGTAAAAGACAACGACTAATCAACCCTATAAATAAGAAAATTTGTTTTGAGTGCTAATCTAATTTGTTTGTTAGACCAAACAATTAGGTTATAAAGTATATTCGTTTCTTTGAAAAATTATAATTGAAAAATTAAAACTTATTATTTTTAGTATATTCTATTGGATTATCTTTAAAAAGTCTGAAAGTAAAAAAAGCAAAGATGAATCAATCATATAAATAAGCAAATATTTTTTAATGTTAATTACAAATTGAAAATTTAGATTTATTCAACATCCAAATTATAGAATTCTTTTTTTTTTATCTAATTTGTTTGTTGGATCAAACAATTAGGTTATACCAATTAAAATATTTAGATTTAACAGAAAATTAAATATTTAATTTCGATTAGATTAGTAAAATATATAATTTCTTTTTTAAATATATTATACTTACAATAATTTAAACTTACTCACTTTTTTATATTCTATAAGATTAAAATATTTTTTTTTGAAATGAATATAAAATATTTAATAAAAAATATCTTTAAGAAGTCTCAGATCGCTTAACAAATTGAGAGGAAAAAAATGAATTAACTCTATAAATAAGAAAATATGTTTTGAATGTTGATTTTCAATTTGGAAGTTTGATTTATTTAGCATCCAAATTATTCAATTATTCTTTTATCTCATTTATTTTTTGGACTAAACAATTAATTTATAATAACTTATATATTTAATTTCAGTTAGATTAATTAAATTTATAGTTTCGATTTTGTTAAAATATTATACTTAGAATAATTTAACTTTGTTTATTATATTCTATTGGATTCAAATAATTTTTTTTGAAATGAATATAAAATATTCAATAAAATATATCTTTAAAGAGTCTCACATCGCTAAAAGGGCACGAGCACGTGAGTTACTTTTTTCCCCTGTAAATCATAACGCTTCGGTTGGAGA
Source organism: Biscutella laevigata subsp. laevigata (assembly GCA_900406315.1). Classification (NCBI taxonomy): domain Eukaryota; kingdom Viridiplantae; phylum Streptophyta; class Magnoliopsida; order Brassicales; family Brassicaceae; genus Biscutella; species Biscutella laevigata. The sequence continues at coordinate 3,550 of OVAU01003638.1, forward strand.
AATCTCATGATTACCTCAACTGACCATCTTTGGTATTTTATTGGGTGTCGTTGACAAAAAAAGAGAGTCTCACATCGCTTAAGAAAAAAGGCAAACACGAATCAGTCTTATAAATAAGCACATAGGTTTTGAATGTTGAATTGCGAAACTTGATTTATTCAACATCCAAATTTATACAATTCTTTTTTATATGATTTACTTGTTGGACAAAACAATTAGATTATAATAATTTCAATATTTAGATTTAAGAGAAATATAAAATTCTAAATATTTAAATTCGATTAGAGTAATTAAATATAGAATTTCAATTATTAAAAAATTATACTTAGAATAATTTATGCTTATTCCTTTTAGTATATTTTATTTGAGTAAAAAGAAAATATTTAAATATTTAGTTTTGATTAGATCAACTAAATATATAATTAGATTTTTTCAAAAATATATATCACATTTTTATTTATGTTATTCTATTCACTGATTTTATTTTTATCTTATAGAAAATTGGTTTATCATAAAATACTCGATTTATGAAAATGTCTCACATTGACTAATTATGTAATCATATGACATGAATAAATTCTATAAATATGTATATATGTCCATTAAAAAGATATATCAATATTAAAATTTAAAACTATATCAAATAAAAAAGATTTAGCAGATCGACACTATTATAACTACTATAAACTCAAACGAATTTTTGAAATAATTATTAAAATCATTTAAACTCTTTATCAATTATTTATCTCTTTATATTTGTAGGCTCTAAATAATCTTTAAAGTAATTTTTATATATATATATAACTCCAAATCAAATATTTTATTAAAATATTTCACAACTAGAGTTAAATAAATTTTACCGATAAATATCAGTTTTTTAATATCAAACATAAATTTAATATAAAATAATATGAATAAAATAAAAAGTGACCCCGTATACAACGCAAGTAAAAATCTAGTAAATAGTTATTATCAAAGTAAATAAGCTTGATCAAAAAAGAAAATTATTTTTTTGAAAATTTCAAAAATTCTATGTTATCAATTTTATTCACATACTATTTAGAAAAAACTAGAAAAATTCTTCTTTAGAGAAAACACTTATGTCTAGTGGCGGAGTTAGAAAAAAAAATTAAACGGGTCACATTTTACTGTTAATCTAAAAGATAAATAAGTTTAATAAATAATATAAAACATCATTACAAACATACAATTTAAAATATACACTCTACGCAACAAGTGACGTTAGTCTGGTGGTAAAACATTTGACATCACTAATTACCAGGTCAAAGTTTCGAGTCCCATAAAAGTTGACAAAAAAAAATACATTCTACGCTTAATTATATTTTGAAGTCTTTTTATCACAGTATCATTAGCCGCTATATCAAACCATTGTATCTCAATTAAACGATTAAGAGCCGACTCTGAAACACCTACAAATTTTTAGGCCACAAACAAAAAGTAAAAATGAGGTTATTTGTGAACGACGAAATATTTTTTGTAAAAAAAGACCGAAAAATTATAGATTTTAAAATGGATCGCAAGCGGTTGACTGAGTTGTTTGATTTCAGACTGACCTTGTGAAAAATTGTATTCAAAATATTCATTCCAAAGAAGCACCTTTCAATAGTTACGGTAGAAATCGAAGTACTCGGGCGTGCACTACAAGAAAATAGCCTAAGAGCAACTACAAAGAGCGACTCCGGTGGGAGTTGCTAATTTGAGCGACTACTTTGCCACTCCAGAGCTACTACTAAGGGACTACTGACACTCCAGAGCTACTACTAAGGGACTACTGACACAGAGTTGCTAATTCGTCCTAAAAGAGCGACTACTTCAGCGTATTAGCTCTTTTAGCAACTACGTTGCAATGACGTGTCATAAATGGCAAGTTCTAGCCACTACGTAAGGACTAAAAAGCACAGTCGCAGTAACAAAGTCGCTCATCGAGTCGCAAAAATCGTGTAGTGGAACCGGGGTCGCACTTTGGGCGACTTAAGAGCCACTACGGCCAAATGGTTATAACACATTTAAAATATCGAGTGGGTAGGTGTACCATAAAAGTGCCACTCCTCCGTAGTTGTACTAGTAGTCGCTCTTTTCCCTTATATAATGCCCCATGAGCTCCATAATTTCTATATGAAAAAACTGAGCAAAAAAGAAAAGAGTAATGACATTCCTTATAATAATTGGAATTCGAGGGAGTGGATGTACCAAATAATGGATGAGGAGACGAATAACATTGCCGCCAAATTTTACGAGGGAGTTGCAGAATTCATGAACATGGCAAACAATCAGCCAATTGCTCTAAGTAGTGGGGGTAAGTTTTACTGTCCACGCTTTAGTTGCAATAACGAAAAATTTATGTCGGGACCTAAAGTTTGGAAGCATTTGTTAAGCAGAGGATTTATGCCTAATTATTACGTTTGGTATAGACATGGGGAGGAATTGAATATTGATTTAGGAACAAGTTATTATGTCAATATTGATCAACCAAATCGTATTGATCAGCAACAATATGTGGGTAATAATAAGGGTAATAGATATGTGGAGATGGTTCATGATGCCTTTAATGAAACTTTGACCTTTGATAACCAAGAAAATCATATTAATGATCTCAGTAATCATCAAAACCCGATAGAACCCAACGAGGATGAACATCCAAATGAGGAGACAATGAATTTTTTTCAACATGTTGAAAGTATCAAAAAATCCATTGTATGATGGTTGTCATGAAGGGGACTCACAATTATCTATAGCGGCTCAGTACATGAACCTGAATGTAGATTTTAATATGGTCGAGAAATGTGTAGACGGTTGGACTCAACTAATTTCGAGGATTTTGTCGGAGGATAACCATGCAACGGGTTCGTATTACGAGACAGAGAAACTTATGCGTAATTTAGCTCTCCCATATCATACAATTGACGTATGTATCGAGAATTGTATGATATACTGGAAAGAAGATGAATCATTGGATGAATGTAAGTTTTGTCAAGCACCCATGTATAAGTGTAGTAACGGACGGGCCAAAATACCATATAGTCGTATGTGGTATTTGCCGGTCGGGGACAGAATAAAGAGAATGTATCAGACGGAGAAGAATGCTAAATCAATGAGATGGCACGCGAAGCATGAGTCAGAAGAAGGAAAAATGATTCATCCATCTGATGGAGCGGAATGGAAAAATTATCAGCAAAAACATCTTGCCTTTGTTGGAGAAGCAAGGAACGTTTACCTCAGCTTGTGCACAAATGGATTTAACCCGTTTGGTATGTCACAAAATCATTCTCTATGGCCCGTGATTATGACTCCCTATAACCGACCCCCAGATATGTGTATGAATCCTGAGTATTTTTGGTTGACGATTTTGAAATATGGGCCGAAGCATCCACAAGCAAGTCTTGATGTTTTCCTAAAACCTCTTATCGATGAGTTGAAAGAGCTTTGGTCAACTGGTTCTCACACGTATACTCTGGGTCTTCCTTCCCTCTAAGCCAAGGTTCGATTCTTGGCTATTTTCATTTTTTTGTTATTTTGGAGTCGCACCAGAGTTGCAAAGGAGAAACTACGGAACGACTCCGTGGGGAAAATTAAACCCTGATACCAGCAGATTCCCTTCACTCTAAGTTGTGGCTCTGTGTTGCAAATGAGCGACTACAAAGCCACTCGCTTTGAAAAACATAACCTAAACCCTTTTATAGTGGCTCTGGGGTTGCAAAGGAGCAACTACAGAGCCACTATTTTATATAATATCGATTCCTTAAACCATAATCTGTGGCTTTGGAGCTGTTAAAGAGCGGCTACAGAGCCACTGCAATGAACATTTTTATTCGTTTCACCCTTTCCGTCAGTTGGGTCGGCTCAAGATACTATATGATTATATTGTACTTAAAAACCATAACTAACTATCAATTTTCAACATTTGAAAAAAAAAATAATTAAAACAACGAAAAACTACTACATTAGTATAACATAAACACTACACTTAACAGGAAACCTTATTCATTCAAGTTGTAGGAATTCGTAATTTGTTCAATTATTAAAAACCTTCAAATTTCATGGTTAAAATACTTTATATATTTGCAACTATAGACTTATCTGGTTATTTGATGTTGAACAACAGGTTTATATTTTCAAAAAGCGATCAAGTTTTAAAAGTTATGAATAACCTTATATCATTTTCTCTGTAAAAGACTAACAAATTCTTCATTATGGCTCACTGGTTCGCACTCTGTACTTTGGGTCTTCCTTCCCGCTAAGCCACAGTTCGATTCCGGGAATTTTTTTTATTTTTCGCTATTATGGAGTCGCTCTATGGTTGCAAAAGAGCGACACCAGAGCCACTTATTTGTTTTCACCCGGATCGATGACATCAGTCAATGTGGTCAACCAGGGAGTTGCTCTTAAGTGGCTTATTTGCAACTCCAGAGCCACTCCTTTTTGTGTTCGATACGCTTGTTCGTTCTGAGAAATCTCACAAAACGATCAGAATTAACAGGAGTCGCCCCTGAGTAGCACATGAGCCACTACAGAGCGACTCGGTTCAATTCCTAACGGTTACTAAATAATTTGGAGTCGCACTCGAGTGGCTTAAGAACGACGCCAGAGCAACTACAGAGAAGAGCGACTAAAGAACCACGTTACCTGCAGTCGCTCCTTTGTATCGTCTTCTTCGACGAACCTTCCTCCTTCGTCATTTTCATCCGATTTCATAAAGAAATCGCTCAAAACCTCTCTCAATCTTCGGCGAATCGTGTCGGGAAGTGGTAGTAGTGGTCGATTTTTCATAAAAAATTATCTTCTAATATAATTTTTTAATTTTCATTGTAGACGCGTCAAACCGGAAGACCGGCCAATCTCAACGATGTGTTTCGGAAGACGCATACACGGTCAGATGGGACTTTCGTCGATTTGAAGGCGAAGAACGTGGCCGAGACCTTTGAGAAGAAGCGCCAAGAGAAGTTGAGTCAGCTCGATGCCGATTAAGCGTTAGATGGCACCTCCCACCCTCCAGAGCTGATAAACGAATTATTCATTCAGGTATTAACTAAACTAAAAGTTTTCTTAAAATTTATTCTTATAAATCATATTTAAGCTAATTTATATTTTTTAAAAAATATTTATAGTCTACTATTGCTGACAAGCGAGGTCGTCATTACTGAGTTGGTAGTCTTGAGCGAGTTGTGGGGAAAGACGGTCGTGTGACAAAAGGAGGCTCTTCTAGCTCCTCCTCCTTTAGTCCATCCAAGCTCGGCTCCATTCGGCTCAACAACAGACTGATGAGCTTACCGTTGAGAAATCTCCTCGTGAGGAGGTTGAAGCTCGTTTAACCCGACAGAATCAAGCCACTCAGACCCACTTGGCGGCTATCTTGGACTTCCTCAAGACCACCCACCCGAGCATACATTCTTCGTTGCTGCAGCCACCCATCGCCGACGCTTCTGACCAATTCTCGACGGATTTAGGAAGACAGACCCCTAGAGATGATTAGTCGGTTTTGTTTGTTTTTTAAAATTTAAAAACTCTTGTTTAATGTTTTAATTTTATTTTAATTATTACTTTTTTATTTCAGTTTTAATTTTTATATTTAATTTTAAGTATTATATAAGTTTTAATAATTATATAAAATAAAATCCAAAATCGAAATAATAAAAATAATGGACAAGTGGGTCGCTCTTTCGTGGCTCAGGAAATGAGCGACTGTGCAGCAACGCTTAATAGGAGCGACTTCGTTGCATCCACAACAGGGAGCGACTGTGTTGCAACCACCATATGGAACGACTACGAAGCAACTCCTTATATGAGCGATTGTGTTGCAACTACCATATGGAGCGACTCTGGTGCAACTCCTTATAGGAGCGATTGTGTTGCAACTACCATACGAAGCGACTACGGTGCAACTCCTAATAGGAACGACTGTGTTGTAACTACCAGATTGAGCAACTGCGTTGCCACCACCATTTATAGCAACTGCGGAGCCACGACAAGTTAGAGCGACTCCATTGCAACTTCGTTTTCTTATTTAAAGAAAATCTTCCGTAGTTGTAAAGAAGTCGCTTTGATTTTGCTACGCCGTTGACTAGTGGTCGTGTAGTTGCAAATAAGAGCGACTTCGTTGCAACTACGTCGTTATTGCAACTCGAACAGAAGTCGCTATTTGTAGTCGCTTAAGTGCAACTATGACAGTTCCATCGAACAACCGTACCAAAAGAGTGACTTTTTAGCCACTTCTCGAATTAGCGACTAAAAAAGAGTGACTACGGAAATAAGTCGCTCCGGTGTCGCTTAAGCGCTAGGAACGACTCTGGAGTGATGTTTACCATAATCGCCTTTTCCTTGTTTTCTTGTAGTGGTGATCACTATTTCTTTCTTAATAAATCAAATTATTTTTATGAGAATAACAAATCATCACGATTCACATCATACCAATTGTTTAAAAAATCTAGAAACAATGATAACTATGATATCGATTACTCACATATTCATGAATTAAAAATTCACAACGATCGATTAAAAATGGGAGGATTATTGTCGATTCTTGTCATTGCTTTTTAGATATAAACGAAACAGAAGAAGTTAAGTATAATTAATTTAAATTATTATAAATTTAGAGTATTTAAGTTTACTATGAAAGATTTAAGGTTGACTTCGTTAGAGCACCCTGTACTTTTGCAACTCATACTCAAACCTCTTAAACTATTATCTTCATCAATAAACTCTACAAATTCTCTCATTCAAACTATTTCGACATCCCTAATTAATTAAAGAAAATAGTTAGATTAGCGTTAAGAAATTGTGTTTGTGTCCTAATTAAAAATCTGATCCAGAATAAAAAATCTGATCCGAAATAAAAAATGTTAATTTAAAATGACCCATCCAAATTCAATTTTCTTTTCTTCGTGGTTTTCACTCGCGATTTTAATCTCCGAAACTTCTTTTGGATATCTCGAGTCATCGAGTCTGTTATTTTACCTTTATTTTATTTTCAGAATACAAAAACCTTGCGCTAATTGTGAATTCTTGTCTCTCTAATCTAACGTAGGAATTCCAATGCTCCAATAAGAAACAGTTTGTGTGTTTGGTTAACACCAGAGAAGAAATCAATCAAGGAGCTAACCGGAGAAACTCTCAATCATGTTGTTAGACTCATCAAAAACGATTATGTAGCTTTCAGATTTTCCTGATGATGAGATTACAATGAACACAGAGAAGTAAACATGAAGAAGCTTTTTTGGATCTGAAGATTACAATGAACCTGAGGCAAGTTTTGTAAGTCAACCTACACGTTTGTTAGTGTAGATAACCAACTGAACACACAATTACAGCTT
>OVAU01003640.1:0-10876 GCA_900406315.1 Biscutella laevigata subsp. laevigata
TATTAAAACAGGGTTTATCTACTTAAAAAGTCATAATAAATTATTTCATTAGTTATTAGGTAAATAAAATAAAATGTATACATATAACAAACTTAAATTAGCGTGATATTATATTTTGAATAATAATATTGAATAACACCTTTATCTATATAAACAAAAACATATTTAAAATCTAAAATATATTTTTAAGTAATAAATAACGGGTTATATCCTAACAATAAAATATTTTATGAATAATATTATTATTGTCTATTTGAAGCTATTGACGTTTTTGTTCTAGATTCTTTGAGAATATTCATTTTGAATTTTGTTAAAAGGATTTTATTGTTACAATGATTTAAGTTTAATTTTCAAAAATTTAAAAACCACTACATGTTTAATGTNAGATTCTTTTGAGAATATTCATTTTGAATTTTGTTAAAAAGATGTTATTGTTACAATGGTTTAATTTTCAAAAATTTAAAAACCACTACATGTTTAATGTTAGGAGATATTTACGATAGTTTACAACATTAATTTAATATAATAGACTTTTTAATATTTAATCATAAATTTCAGCAAATGTAAATTTAGAAAAAAATAAANGTTTTTTTAATATTTAATCATAAATTCCAGCAAATATAAATTTAGAAAAAAATAAACCATAAATTTTAAAAATCTATTTATATTTTCTTTATTAAATAAAATAAGATTTAAAAATCTTTAATTTTATTGAATTATAAATTTTACCACTCTAATCCCATTTTAAAAATTAATATCNATATTAAATAAAATAAGATTTAAAAATCTATAATTTATTGAATTATAAATTTTACCACTCTAATCCCATTTTAAAAATTAATATCAATCTTAACAATATTTAAAACTAATATCAATCTTAAATTTTCAAATTAAAACATAAATCATGTATAACTTAGAAACAATATATTTCATCTTTAATGTACAAAATATCCGCGTTGAACGCGGTATCAAGTCTACTTTAGCTTAAAAATCAAGAAATACAAAAGTTCTTGGACTGGAGTATCGAATATTGATATTTCATTATACATGTCAGTTTGGTAAGGAGTGGCACATGTTTGTTATATTAGATTCATTAAATCCGAAACTATTTTTTTTGGTTAATTGAAAAGTTTTGGATATAATCTCACACATCAAGAATTAAGTTCCTTCCGTTTAAAGTTAGTACCTAAATTTGAAATGTTTTCAATTCCTGAATTCAAATATACATGAAATTGAACTACTTCACATACTCAAATACATAAAAATATAATTTCTAGCGAAAAATACCCAAAGGACGATATCATAAATATTTAAAGAAAATTGCAGTCAAACAGCAAAGCTTATATATTTTCTCTAATCAATTTTAATCAAATTTAATAGTTATTAAACATTTGAATGACTTACTTTATACTTTGCAGTATTAACATTTATATAAAACCATGCAATTACAGTTCCGAGTAAAAGAAATTCCATCTATCTATTCTAATTTTGAAATTATACGTTAAGATATTTGGGACATAAAAATTCCAAATAATGAGATGTAATTAACGTAAAATTGAAAAAAAAATAATGTTCATGGGAAACATAAAAGTGTTTGTTGGTGGTGGTGGAGGGCACAGCAGATATTTTGGACCTGCAATAAACTATTTTTTCTGTGGAGCCTAACTCATAATTCATAATATGCTTTTATGTTGTTTAATATTTTTGGTTGGTAACTTTGCCATTTAATATTTTGGTTTTCGATTATATGCTTCACACCTCTATAATATTTTCTGTTTTATATTTATAAGTTTGTCATTTAGTATTTTGGTGATGGTTGAGTAAACGAATCCTTAGATTTTGGATTCAACTTTCGGTGGCTAACCCTTAATCCCAATCCATACAAATATGTAACCATGCATTTAAGACGAAACACTATTATATGTTCAATATTATCAAATTAAACACTTAGATGATACCATTATAAAACAATGATCATTAGCTTAGCTTAATGGTTATCCGCTTGAGTATTAATTATAATTGATGTTCCTCTTCTTTAAAAGAACTTAGACTTTTAAACTATTTTAGTTGTGATTCATATAAATTTGATATTTTTTGTCAAATGGTCAGCCTATTAATCAAACTCTCAATAAATAAAAGAAACAAATTTTTTATGGATACTCGAAATCCAACATAATAAATAATAATGTCAAATATTTTACCATTGGAATAACATCACTTATATATCTTGACAACGAGCAAGTTAAATAAATTACATGTTTATTATTTTTTTGGAAAATTTATGGTCTTAATTTCTTAAACCATTAATAACACCACAACTTCATAAGAATTCAAGTATGTCCAAATTTCACAACTTTTTTTTTTAAAAAAATTCACTAATAAATTTAAAAAATTCCAAATACAAAACTCATGACTTAGATTCAGGGAAATAGTTATAGAAATCGATATAAATCCAAATAATTGAAACCCTAAACTTAATTTTAGAATTATCTTCAACCTATCTACGTCGCCATCGAGAGAGCTCTGATCCGCCGCCGCCAACATCAGCCATTACAAACAAGGTCTCGATTCTAGATATCGAGGTGGCGACTTAGGGCAAAAGCCGCCTCCTTTCTTTAGTGTCGAAACGAGTAAAGCCGCACCTGGATGAAAACATCGCTGGAGAAGAAGTCGGATCCGCCTCTAAACCCAAGAAACGAGACCCAACCGGTCGGATATGAGAGAAACCGACAAGCTCGCTGAGAACAAACCACACTAGGGCCAAATGACCACCACACCGAGGACAAAACTGGTCATCGACCACGCCGTCGCGCCTAACGTCAAGGCCAGCGATGCAACGACCTTCATGCAGCGGAGAGGGAGATGGGAAAACTCTGTCCCGGACCTGTAACCTACTCAACGAAGAAGAAGATAAACTTACCATTGGTCATAGCAGGTATCTTGGAGGAGAGATCGGAGAACCACGGGCAAACCGAGCTAAAGGCAAATAGAGTCTCGTCACCGAGGATTTTCCTCCGCCTAGATCAGCGTAGATTCGGTCACTTTAGCGAGAAAAGTCGCCCTCCACCGACAACGGAGATTAAGTGTATTGAGAGTAGAACGCACGATGCATGAGAAGACTCGATAGCGACGACAAACGCGGAGGCTCATCACTCTTCTCTCACAAAAAAGTCTTCGGTTAGATAAATACCTTCTAAAAAGAGAGAGAATAGAAGTTCGAAAAGTTTTTAAAATTCGAAAACCTCAAATTTCACAACTTAATTCTTACTCTTACTTCAAACTATCCTAATGCTAATTTCGTCTACGATTTTCGTTTACCCTTCAAAATTAAAGATTAAAATACTTGAAATTGTTGTTTGTTGGATTCTTCGTTGTATCATATCAAGAAAACTCGAGTTCCCATATCTCTAATTAATCTCTGAAATATATAAAAGTACTAAGTGTACTATGTGCTTTAATATAGTGAAATGATACATTTTCTATAAAAAACACCAAATAATGGTAACTCTATTTTTTTGTTTTTGTAACACAGTCTTTTTGTTCAGGTATCTATAAATTAATATAATACAGTGAAATAAACTTGAAAATTACAGGATAATTATACATCTATATTACAGAATGTTAACCCCTTTTAAAGGGAAAAAAGAAAGAAGTTAAAGATATTAAAAGAAAAGAAAGTAAAAATAAATTTCCGGAAAAGCTTGAACCAGAAATAAAATTTACAAAAACAAACTAGTTTATTAGTATTTGTTTTTTGTAATTTCTTTATCCCCAAACGCCAAAAACTTTCTGACCAATTAAACTCATAATCTTTCCAAGCGACCCTTTCTCCTTCTCCGTTTCTTCGCCCTTCTCCACCGAGTCACCACCAACAATCTCGGTCGAACTCGAATCCAACTCACTGAGTCTACTCGTTTCACCCGAGTCAACTCGAATAGAAGCTTTTCCCGATCGCTTTCTCCTATCTTTCTTCTTCCTCTTATTCTTCATCTCCAAGTTTTCTTCAATTGCGTCGATGATCTCGTGGATGACTTGTCGATTCGGTGATGAATCCCATCTAACCCAATAACTCGTGTAACAGCTAAAACAATCACAGAGAAAAAGAGGAGAGTGATGATGATGATCTTCGATGGTTTTGTTTTTCTTGAGTTTGGAGATACGATTTAGGTCGAAAGAAGAGTTTGAGACGAGGTAAGCAAGGACTTCACGATCCTCCGACGAAAGCGCCGCTACGAGAGAGAGGATAGCTACGGGAAGGAGAGAAAGAAAGTGATCGTCAGGTTTAATCGCCGGCGATGGATAAACGGTTCCTCTTCGAGAGAGCTTCTTCATAGCTTACGATAAGAGAGAGAAAGAGAGAGAGAAGAGTATTATTGAAGAATGAGTTCTGATGAGATTTTTGAATTTTTCAAAAGGTTTTTTCTTTTATTTTCACGCTGAATTTTTTAAAAGGTCCACTATATTTCTCTTTAATGTTTATAATATTTAACTGATTTATTATTTTAAATTAACAATTTCACAATACATGTAATATGGGTACTCGATCCCGGATGGTAACACATCGACCGTACTAGTACAAATGACTAGACTACATATCATTACTACAAATTGACATTAAATAAATATGTATAATCATCAGACAATACAGAGATAAAAAATTTTTAATTTACCGGTTCTTTGCATAAATAAATAGTAGAGTAACACACTGATTTTTTTGTAAGCATAAGGAGGCTTCTGCCTCCTTAGTTTATTAAAAGACTGAACTAAGCCACAACGTTTCTAGGCCACTAGCAACCCGCCAGATCGTCCCTAAAGCAGAGATCAACCGGTTCTGGAATGAAATCAAACAAATGAAAACCCAAAGAAAGAGGAAAAGCATAATTAGCTAGCCCATCAGTAAGACGGTTAGCTTCTTTATGCACATGAACCACACGAACTAACCAGTCCCTAGAGAATAAGCCATGGCACAACCGTACCAGGAACGCAAGCGGATGAGAATCACACACCCTGCCTGTAACAAACCCACCACAACCTTTGAGTCTAACTATAGCACCACCCGCCAATACCCTCTATTCCACGCAAGACAAAGGCCATAATATGCACCCCATAGCTCCGCTAACGGCGCCTAGCATATGCCAATCATCGTTGCATACCCACCGATACTCAGGAGAATCGTGGGGTGGTAAAAATTGATCGGGATATTCAAAATCCGAACCCACATTAGCGTTGTGGTGATATCCTCGCTCGACGGATCAAACTTCGGCAACCAAGCACGCAACATCAGATAACTCCCAAAGACTCTTCACGGTCCCCCTGCCAAAGCAGCCAAATAATCACTCTCTTCATCAAAGCGAATCATAAAGAACGATCTCGAGAGATCCAACACGTTCATCCCCACTCTAGGTTTCCACAACTCCCTCAATTTCCGATTCAGAGGTGCCAACGAGACCGTTTTCCCCAAAACTTTGACAATCATACACTGCTTCCAGATCCCGTTCATCGCCTCATGAATCTCCCGTCCGATAGTGATCTCTGACTCTCCTTCCTTACCATTAAGATATGGCAAGCTCATTCGATCTTGTACAAAATCCTCGCCCACCACATGCTCCGGTCTTGGGAAACCACCTGCACTCGACTATGCGACCTGTTGCGCCCAAGTGCCCTGCGGATCCGGTGGTCTAACCACCTCGATCATCCTCGCATCGTCACCGTCCCATTCGAACCCCCGATCTTCTCCGTAGCCACGTTTGTCTCCGAAACCCCAATTTCTGTCGAAACCCTAATCGCCATAGACATTCTTATCCCTTTCGTATAATTTAGAGAGTAACACACAATGTTTGGATCACTAGATAGACACTTATGTTATGATTATCTTTTTGATTAAGTCTCATCATTGGTAAAAGATTTTGGATTTATGTAACTTGTCCAATATCAGTGGATCACTTTTCCTTTTTAATTTTGGCTCAAAATTATACATTCCTTAGTATTATGTTTGTTCAAAACTATACGATAATATATATATATATATATATATATATATATTCCCAGTTTTTACATTATGATTTTATTTTTATTTGAGAACAAAATTGTACCATTTCGACCCAACTATTCTAGGTCAAGGTCGTTGTTTCCCCTCTATTGTATCCTCACTCCCATTCTTTTACATCACCATGATCATGTCATGACTCAATCTTAATAATCATGATCATGTATTAATCCTTTCTAGATTACACATTCTCTCTTCATTGATTTCTTTTAGATTACACGTTCTCCCTTGACTTTTATTTTCACTACACTTCACTTAATTACGAAATGACCGAATCAAATCATTTGTGTTCTAGGCATTCTTCCTCTCCTTTTCACGAAGGTTTCCATCATTTTTGTGAGAGCATGATATCTTGAGAGTGTCTCTCTCTTGGGTGTGCCCTCTTTATATAGGGTTCAAAGGTCATCTTCAGTTTCATGTGAAAGACACATATTTCCTTTACACTCTTTAACTTTCAGTCTTGATTATTATAACCATTTGGGTGGTTATTTAATCTTATCCATTGAAACCCCTTGCACCTTTTCATGGCCTCACATGATGTGAGATTCTCATAGTCCACCTAGTTCGATTCTAGCGGACTAGTCCACCAAGCTTGAGTTTTAGTTGACTAGTCCACCTACTTAGGTTAGCACTTGATCAGCTCATGTAGCTAGGTTGAGTTAGCTATCAACTCACTTTGCTCACCTAGTTGATTAATCCCGCTTACCCAAGTCATCCAGCTACTTTCAGCTCATTTAAATGCTTTCATCTCATCTCATTCGTTAAGCTCACACTTATGAGCTCTTTTTTATTAGGCTAAGTTTATATGATCCATTCATTGGTCATAAATACACCTTCATAATCGCCCCCCCCCCCCCCCCNACATGATCATAATTTATTTTTGATATTCATCAATAACTTGTTTATTTGATTCTATTTCGATTTATCCATGACTTAGTCATTTTCTTGACGATCACTACAAAAAAAAATTGACCTCATATACAAATATGAGATAGGGATATGACAAGTCTCCTCCACTTAAAGTGATTTCCTCCTCGAATTCGGTGGATGTCGGAACCATGTTCCATTTTCTTAAGCGATTGATCTATTCCTTATCACAAGTCTTCATTCCTTTTGTCTTTGTCTTTTTTAGAATTGATCTTATTTTCGATCATAGTCTCCTTTAGACATGGCTAAGTTCCCTTTATATGATATTTGTCCTCTAAGACCTTGATCTTAAGTACCCAGTCTTGTCCCTTTTAAACTTGGTCGTCGTACCTTTTGGACTTAGTCTCCTGAATCCGACTTTGGTCCCTCCATGACTTATCCTTACAAACAAGATCCTAGTCAGATCGTGACTAGATCTTAGTTTTATGGACTTGTTTCGTTTTGTGGTTAAATCAATTCCAGATCCTAGTTTAATTTCAACTAGATCATCCTTTCTTGATCTTAGTCATTTATTGACTAAATTCGTCCCTTTTTACCCTTTGTCATTTTCAATGACTTTTAAGCACGCACATTTGTCTATTCCTAGGATCAAACATGCTCTGATATCACTTGTGACACTCCGAACCGACCTTTCTAGGTCATGACTATTGTGTCCCCGGTTTTGACCATCACTTGGTCGAACCATCTATACGCAGCAGAAAGTACTTTAACAAATGACTTGGATCAATTATTCATCTTTACCTTCACTTAGTCCCTCAAAATTAGATATGCCTTAGTCAGATTCTTCTGATCTCAAGCGCACTATCCATTTTTGGCTTATGTTCAGTTTAGTCCCATTCTATTTGATCCAACTCTTACCAACATGAATCTAGTGTCCCATTCCTAGACCCACCACTATAAAAATAGGTAATCATCCACTATTCTAAAGCATGGTTTGTGACTAACCTTAACCAATATGGAGATTTAATCGATTTCATGCTCGCTTGGGTTTTATGCACGTACCCCTTCAAGCGAGTACTCTTTCTGGTGCTTAGCCATTCAACCAACCATCCCCACTGACTAAGTGACCATTAACGAAGGCATCATAACCTGGATCTCTCTTGCATGCACGTGTTCTCCTTTTACCACTAACATCCTTGGTTAATCCTATGACTGGTTTTCTCTCCACAGTGCCCTTACTCCCATTATTTTACATCACCATGACCACGTCATGACTCATTCTAGATCATCATGATCATGTATTGATTCCCTCTAGATCACACGTTATCCCTTGACTCTCATTTTTCACCACACTTTATTTAATTTACTTGAAAAGACCAAATCATGTCATTTGTGTCCTAGGAATTTTCCTCTCCTTTTCACGAGAGTTCCCAACATTTAAGTGAGAGCATGATGTCTACAAGAAAACACTTCTATTTTCGACGGACAATTTCGTCAAAAATCCGTCGGAACGGTCGTTTTCGACGGGGAATTGATAGATAACGTCCATCCGTTACGTGTCGTCGAAAATTTTCCATCCGTCGGAAATTTTCGACGGGCTATTAATGGATTCGATCCGTTGGACATTTCTGACGGATTATTGACGGATGTCATCCGTCGGAAATTTCCACGGATTTTAAAAATTAATTAAAAAAATTTTTGAATTGCCGACCACCGTCTTTGCCATCGGAAGAGGGACTGACTACCCGCCGCGCCGCCGGAGGAAGGGCCCGCCGTTCCCCCCTACCGCTACAGCCGCCGGAGAAGGGCCACTAAATAAATCCTAAATATTACGTAGCTAAGGGGATTCGAACCTAGGTCTGCCCATCATCATCACAACCCCTAACCACTAGGCCACTGAGATGTTATTGGTCAATGACAACATAACTTAAATATATTAATATCTAGCGTTTTTGTTTTCCTTAATAACTTGTTCGGTTTAATTATTTTTACAAACAGTTGACCAAATTTAAAAACACCGAAACGTCTTTACTTTCAAATATATAAACTCTTATAACCATGTAATTCGAATGAAATAAATAATAAAAAATATTATGATCAACTCTGATGAATAAGGTATCTTGTTAAGTATTTTAAAAAACCGTTGACCAAATTAAAAAACACCGAGACGCCTTTAATTTCAAATATATAAACTCTTATAACCATGAAATTCATAGGAAATAAATATTAAAGAAAGAATGAAACGAAATAAAAATAAAACAAGTAGTCGCTTCAAAGTCGCAAAAGTTATGCTTTGTTTGGACTAACTTTACATTTTGTAATTGAATCATTTTTTTTTCAAAAGTTCATAACCTTAGTTCAGTAATGGTTTTATGATACGAAATAGAGTATATAATCGTTCTTGTAGTCACTCTTTTCCGACTCGCTCTTGTAGTCGCTCTTTTGCGACTCACTTTTGTTTCATTGATTTTACGTATGTAATGATACTTAAAATGTGTTAGTATAGTAAGACATTAAGTTTCTTTTTGGATAGTCATCGTTTTAGATAAGAATTGACGTTTTTTGGCCACCAAATCTGTTGGTTACCCGTCGGAAATTTTTGAGATTTCTGACGGGTCACTAACGGATTTCCGACGGAAAGAATTTCCAACGGATTACCAACGGTTTAGGGTTATGAATCCCTAAACGATCAAATTACGAATCTAAAACAATCCATTATGTCTTTTATTAGACTATAAAGTGTCAAATTACTAATTTGATTACCAAGTGGTTATAAAATCGAACTTTTTTGCAAAAACGTTTATAACCTACAACTAATTCATTAATGAACATTACATTACTTTAGTTAGTTCGGTTCAAGATGCTTAATAATTATAATTTTTTTTCATTGATTTTACTTATGTAATGATACTTAAAATGTGTTAGTATAGTAAGACATTAAGTTTTCTTTAGGATAGTCATTGTTTTAAACAAGAATTGACGTTTTTCGGTCCCTAAACCATAAACGGTTGGAAACCCGTAAAAAATCCGTTGGAATTGCTTTCCCGTCGAAAATCCGTTAGTGACCCGTCAGAAATCTCAAAAATTTCTGACGGGTAACCAATGGATTTGTATTTTTCCATAAAACGGTGCGTTAGAAATTCGTTGGTTACCCATAGGAAATTCTTGATGGGTTTCCAACAGAAATTGCCGTCGGAAATTTAATCTTATCCACATAATTTTATGTTCCCCTTGTCTTTTATGGCCTCACATGTTGTAAGGTTCTCATAGTCCACCCAGCTCGGTTCTAGCTGATTAGTCCACCTAACTCTAGTTCTAACTAACTAGTCTACCTATTTGGGTTAGTATTTGACCAGCTCATGTAGCTAGATTGAGTTGGCTGTCAACTCACTTAGTTCACCTAGTTGGTTCATCCAACTTCTTCAGCTTATCCAAGCTATTTTTAGCTCATCCAGCTATTTTTAGCTCACCTCACTTATTATTAAGCTTACACTTATAAATTTATTTTTATTAGGCCAATTTTATATAATTTATTTTTTGATCATAAATACATCTTCATAATCCCCTCATCATGATACATAATCATCATTTATTTTTGATATCCATCAATAATTTACATATTTGTTTATATTTGGGTTTTTTGTTGGCTTACTCATTTTTTCGAAGATCACTACTCAAAATAAATTGACCCCACATACAAATTTGAAATAGAACTGTTACAAGAATAAAATGCAATATCGTGGCCATAGGAGCCCAGTTGCATGCCTCTACGTTTGGTAAAGGAAAAACAAACACTAGATTTGATTTTAAAAAGCATAATGCATGTTTTTTCACTTTTTCTTGGTCAAAAAGGTAAGCGATCTATAGATATTAACGTCTAAAAGCGTTAAAATAATTACTTTGTGAGTTTGGTTCAAGGGTATATTTGGTGGTAGTTGGGTTTTGCTCTAGCCGGATCCGATT
>OVAU01003641.1:0-10876 GCA_900406315.1 Biscutella laevigata subsp. laevigata
ATTATGCCATCTTCACTGCCGCCTGTGTCTGTTAGCACACATAATCGAGCTTTCTCCTTATTTTTGCTTGACAAGGGTCTAGAATCATACTCCTGTATTCCATGAGCTTCCAAGTCTAGTGTTACCTTAGCCTTTTTCAGACTAATTTCAGCTTGTGTAGAAGCCATGAATGGGCGACCAAAAACCAGTTGTGACTCGTTATCTCCTTCCATCTTAAGTACCATGAAATTTGTAGGTATTTCCACTCCTCTGAGCTTGACTGGGAGGTCCACGAGCATGCCCATTGGTTTACTGAGTGAGTTATCTGCTAAGAGAACAACCATCCTGCTGGAAACAAAACATGTAAAGCCAAGTTTTTCAGCAATAGATAATGACATTACATTCACACTAGCTCTTTGATCAAGCAAGCATTCATCAAATTTAGAATCAAGTAGTGAACAAGGAATCAGAAAACTCCCTGCATCTGCTTTCTTATCTAGATCGATGTTGGGTCCGAGAGGTGTTGAGTCTTCTGGAAAGTAAATCTTCTTTTGCTGCTTGACATACTCTATCTTTCTCAGAACAGAAATCTTCAGTGACTGCTGCACATCTGGATTAACAAGGCTTTCTCAATCCTACGCATTTGTTCCCTCAATGCTTTCAGATCATTTGCAAACTTCTCTTTATGCACCTCTAAGAGAGGACCTGGAAATGGAACTCTAGGTACATAGGATTGAAGTACTGTAGTTTCTCTAGTATCTTCTCCATTCTTCTCAGAAATAATCACACCCCCCCCCCCCNCTGCTTCTCATTGTCCTTGATGAGAACAACAGTAGAAATAGCATTAATAACACTATGTGATGAGCTTAATTGGACTATGCAACATGAGCAATCTGAGTTTCCAAAGTCTTGATATGAGTTGACATGTTGTCTATCTTCCCATTCAGATCATTGTACATGCCATCAACCTTAGAGTTTATCTCTCTCTTGAAACTGTTCAAGTCCACTGTATACTTACTCTGACCTTCCAATAACCGCTTGAGCATTGTGATGTTCTAATCCTCTACAGCAGGGGCCTTGTTTGATGCGTTGAATCCTGGTGGTTTCTGGTTGTACTGTGCCTTCTGTCCGCCTTGGTTGTTGTAGTTACCTTTGTTTTGGAACTGATGGTTTGGCTGGAAAGACTTATGGGTGGGATAAACTTGATCTTGAGGGTTAGCAACATTTGTGCTCCTGTAGGACAGATTCAAGTTGGGGTTGTAACTGTAGTTGTAGTTTTTCTGATATCCTTGATTTCCAACATAGTTAACCTCCTCTTGTAGAACCTCCTCAGTAAATTCCTCATCCTGTTCAACTGCATTTACTGGTCTCCTCTGAATATGTAAGACTTTGTCTAACTTATCGTTCAGTGCTTTCAGATCAGCTTTGTAGCTATTGTCACCAGCTTTGTTTTCTTTAGGCATGGAACGGTCGAAATCTCCAGCATGTGATGCATCACTGTGAGCCATCTTCTCAATTAAGCTTAGACCATCAGTGTATGATTTGTCAAAGAAACTACTTTGACTAGCAATGTGGAGCATGGCCTGATATTCTCTATGTAATCCTCTGTGGAATGTGTCTAGCAGACTCTCAGGTGTGAATCCATGGCGAGGGCATTTCAAGATGTAATCCTTGAATCTTGTCCACGCCTCTGCGAAAGATTCCATTGCTTTCTGACTGAACGTAGCAATGTTGTTTCTGAATTTTGAAGTTCTGGATGGTGAAAAGAATCTGGAGAGAAAAGCTTTCTTGCAAGCATCCCAAGTCTGAATAGTTCCATGTGGTAGTCTTTTCTCCCAGTTAGCTGCGTCACCTCCCAAAGAGAATGGGAAGAGTCTCAGCTTGTAGGCATCCTCAGAGACGCCATTCAGATGGACAGTTTCACACACCATGTCAAATAGGTCCAAGTGGTTGAGGGGGTCCTCGAAATCTTTGCCATAAAAGGGATTTCTCATGATCATGTTAAGCACTTCAGACTTGATTTCGAAGTTGTTAGCTCCAACTGGGGGTGGTTGGACGCCAGCTTTGTTACCATGCACCCTTGGTTCATTGGTTTCTCCAATAGTTCTTGGAGGAATCACAGCTCTACGCTGTGCAGGTGCAACTGGTGGTATCTGAAATAGTGGGATGGGATTACCATTCACATCCACATTTTGATTGTTGTTACCGTGCTCTGCCATCTCTTGTTGTTCGAGATAGGCTTGTTGTTCTAATCTCTGACTTTCTCTACGAGCTTCTCTTATCTAACGTTCTAGAGAACTAATATCCTGAGGTATCTAAAGTTGATTCTTTGATACTCGAAACCTAGTGGTCATGCACCTGAGAGACAAACCAGAAATTCAAACATTTAGTAAATATTAAAAAGAAAAAAAATCCAGTCGCTAGCAAATGCAAAGAACTAATGTCTAATCTACTCCTGATTTGGCAACGACGCCAATTGATGTTTACTATTTTTCACCAAATATCTAGTTCAGATTATATCATCAATGTTGTAGTAAGGGGATGGGTGATCAAGGTTGTCGAACCAACTCAGGAGGGAAACAACTCACAAGTTCTATAATGGATCTTACTAAGTCTAGATTAAATAAGTAGTTTGTTCTGTCCCTAACAATCCTAAGCAACAAAGTTGGTTTAAATTGAATTCAGAAATAAAAACAACTCATGGATCAGGTCAATCGAAATAAACAGTCATTTTCATGCTAGTCTGGTTTAATTCACTCATTCAGGTTTATCCTATGTCTAAGAATCTCAAATTAAGGTTAACTCACTCCCGTGATGGAAACCCCTTTCCTAACATGCTACTACACAAATCACTTGGTAATAAAACTTGATTCAAAAGCATTAAACATAATTCCATTCAACAATCAATAAATAGCTTAAACAATCACTTGGAAAGAATTGATTAACACTCTATTCAACTAGTTCAGGAATTTTATCGAACATCTCACAGGTGATAAATCTCCTATGATCTAGATTAGGTTACCTACTCCTATTCTAGCATTGGATACATGGATGGATTGAGAATACTTTATTCATTCAGTTCTAAACCATTCCTAGCAATCAAATCATCCTATTCCTAACCCTAATCCATAAGTTATGGAGAACTACTCACAACTCATGTCTAAAACACTTAGATAGTTTCTAGACATGGTTTGTGAGAGATATTAAGATTTAGAGAATATAATCAAAGACAATCAACAAGAACAAAAAGTAAAACTGAAAATAGAATTGCAATAAAATAAATACCAAGTAGTTCTCACACTAGAGAGTTGAGAATACTCAGATAAAAACTCAGAAACTTAAGAAANAAAAACTAGAGATAAAAATGTGTCTATGGTTTTAGTACTTGAGCCCTTATATAGTTGGCCAAAAATCACAAAAATAAGGAAATAAAATAAGTCACGTCGGGGTCTCTGCCGGTCAGTGCACACTGCTGCACCTGACCGGCGTGCTTGCTCCGTAGACTCTTGTTGAGGGTGCGCCGATCAGTGCACACCGCTCCACCTGACCGGCGTGCTTGATCTGAAGCCTCCTGCTGAGGGTGCGCCGGTCTGGCTTGACCGGCGTCATTGGCCGATGCACTCACTCCGTAGCTTCCTGCTTGAGTTGCGCCGGTTTGCGTTGACCGGCGGGCTTGGCCATCGTGCTTTGTTCGGAGGTCCTGTTTGAGGTACACCGGTCTGGCTTGACCGGCGGCCTTGACGGCGTGGAGTGCTTGTCCGGGACTTGGTCATATTTTGCTCCTTTTCGCCCAATGATGCACCATAGTGCTCAGTTCTCCACCTTGGCCTCTTCTGATCCTGAAATGTCAAATACTATGCAAATGCGACCTAGAAGACTCTAATATGCATCCTAAACTAGCACAAAACGAATGAAAACCGATGCTTTAAACCGCTAAAATACACACACATCACAAGGTCTGGAGGCGGTGGAGGAATGGTCGGAGGATCAGCCATTGCTTCTTGAGGAGGAGCTGGAGGATTGGCTCTTCTAGCAGATCGCGGTGGCACAGCTTTAATTGGCGAAGCTGAGAGTGCTCTGTTGCCTTGAAAGGCACGTGTATGATAGGAGTGAGGTGTCGTGGTTGGCATGTTGGAGGAGCGTGTGGGAGAGGCTAGACAAGGGTGGTATGTTGGGGACCACACCAATCGTCCGTGCACACTATGTCTCGCTCCTCTCTTTCTCCTTAGACTCTTTTGCCCTTGTTGCTTTTGCCAAGAACATCTGTCTCTTTTAGTCTTGGCTGTATTTGGGTGATTGGAGAGAGAATGGATTGGTACGGCCAAAAGTGGTCCCAAAAGTGAATTTGTTGGCCACGGTTGAACACGCACTCAAGTGGTCCCAAAACAAATGGGCGTTATTCCTTTTGGCTCAGGTTTCTCTCACCTGACACACAACCAACAAAGCCAGCCAATAATCAGTCCAAGAAAACACAATAGTTCTTACAAACTTTAAAGAGAAACGAATCAAAAAGCAACTTCGCAAACGTTTTT
This sequence comes from Biscutella laevigata subsp. laevigata, assembly GCA_900406315.1. NCBI lineage: Eukaryota > Viridiplantae > Streptophyta > Magnoliopsida > Brassicales > Brassicaceae > Biscutella > Biscutella laevigata. The sequence continues at coordinate 4,512 of OVAU01003641.1, forward strand.
CAAAAGATGCAAGCTTTGGGTTTTAAAACGCCGAACCAGAAACACAATAGCTTTAAGCAAACCAGAACCAGATTTAGACACAACTAATCAATAGCAACGCAAATCTTTAGAGTTTTCTTGTTCGGATCTAAGCTAGTCATGTAACCTAAANTTGTTAGGATCTAAGCTAGTCATGTAACATAAACATGCAAAGGTGAAAGCTTTGAGTAAAAGTAAAGAAAANGAATCAAAAAGCAACTTCGCAAACGTTTTTCAAAAGATGCAAGCTTTGGGTTTTAAAACGCCGAACCAGAAACACAATAGCTTTAAGCAAACCAGAACCAGATTTAGACACAACTAATCAATAGCAACGCAAATCTTTAGAGTTTTCTTGTTCGGATCTAAGCTAGTCATGTAACCTAAACATGCAAAGGTGAAAGCTTTGAGTAAAAGTAAAGAAAACTTTTTGATTTTTCGTGGAGGTGAGATGGTTAAGGGCTCTGATACCACCTAACACAATCCCAGTTTAGAGATCGAACACTTAGGCACTCTAGGCGCTTCGCGGCCGGCAGGAGACGAAGTGGTCAACGAGCGTCTTCCACCAAATCATGTGAGCAAACGCAACCAAACTTATCAGAGCTTAATAATGACCAAGAGTAAGAGAAACAGTCGAGTTAGATTTGAGAGAAATGGAGTTTAGGGTGTGAGAGTTGAAATGAGGTCGTATTGCACAGCCGGGTACGACCTTGCCGACCGTACAAACCAAAATGCCTTCTACTTCCACAGCCTAATCAATTCTGAATGAGTTGAAACTTGGCAAGCTGGGTCTTTGGAGAAGATAAGGAGATATAGTCGAGAGAGATCGGTGATTGAGGGTGAAACGGTCGGCGGACTTTGAAGATGGGTCACCAAGTCGGTCATGGCTACGTCATGCGGTCGTACATGAAAAACTCAGAGAGTTTCTCCGGCCTAAACGACGCCAAACGTCCCGATTCTTTGCAAGCTCCAATCTTTATGCAAATGATGAGGGATAGTCGGAGCAGATCTGGAAAAGCTTGAGATTAGGTCGTGAGATTTGAACTAGGTCTTGACGGATGTAATGTTGCCGATAGCCAGTTGCCGATTGTTGCTCTAACGCTTGGACTCGAGAACTTGAAACAAGAAAGAGACTTGAGAGAAATGGAGAAGTGGTTTAGGATATTACACACCGAAACCCTAAGAGATATGACACACTCTTAGATGAACTTCCAAAGAGAGAAAGTGATTCTCATGATTTGAAAATGATTGAAAGTTAAAGTTTGCCAAAAACGGCTTACAACCTTTAAATAGCAAAGTTCTCATGCAAACCCTAAAAGAGAGAAAGAATAAAAAGGGCATAAAGATAAGGCTCACGGAAGCTTCCTTCCAACGGTCATATGTCCATTTGAATTTGGTTCCTTGGCTCGGTGTTTCAAGTAAACCTAGTGTAATGGGCCTCATTAAACCTTGAAGGGGAAAACCACATGGGACAAAACCCCAACGAAGGAAGAGTAACCCTAAGGTTCACTTGATTAACTCAAGGACTTGGAGAGGTTGAGAGGAAGCTTCAAATGGCCGTGTCTTCCTCCTTATCCAAGTGATGGCAGTGGATCTCTAGCTCTTCCAAGACCTCCATGATGGCCATAGATAGCCTCTTAGCTTGTGCACGAGTGACTGGTCCAGTGGGAGCTTCGAGTGTTGATCCTTGGGGCTTGGTCTCTTTATCCATGCTTGTATCAACATTCCATTGGCAATTAACAAAATTAGGAAGCAATAAACACAATTTCATGCAACAATTAGCCAATCATAAAACAATCTCTTGGATAAAATTGACTAACATCAAATTCAATTGGTTCAGGCATTTCATCAAGTATTAAGATCATGAACTTGATGAAGACATTTGTTCTATTCAATTCTAAACCATACCTAGCAATCCAATTAACCTGTTCCTAACTCTAATCCATAAGTTATATGGAACTACTCACAACCCATTTTGTAGAACACTTAGAGAATTTTTAGACATGGTTTGTGAGAAGGATTTAGATTAAGAAGGATGAGAAATCAAACAGCAAACAATCAAAGACAAAAAATCAGAGAATATAATTGCAATAGAAAATCACCAAGTAAGAGTGCTAGAAAATCTCAGATCTAAACTCTAAAAGACTTCAGAAAAACTGCTAACAAACTTGATAAAAACGTGCTTAAGGTTTTAGTTCTTTGGGCTCCCTTTTATATTTAACCCAAAATTTACAAAGAAAAATGTCATTAAACTGAAAACACGGGACTGGTACCAGTAAGAATGAACAGTACCTGTCACTTGTACGTAATGTTCCGTCTGAGTCTTGGATGGGGACTGGTCTTAGCACCGGTGAGGCTCCTGACTGAATTGTGTTCATGTCTGTTTCTCGGGAGGTGTCCCGATGTATGGTACCGGTCTGCGTCGTGACCGGGCTGTGTTGCTGGACTCCTGATGAGGAGCCTCCTGGTCTATGGTACCGGTCTGGCTGACCAGTCCATGATTCAGGACCCGAGACTTGTGCCATTTTGCTCCTAGATTGCTCCTCTTTGGTTCATTCTTGTATAACTCCAACTATGCACCAGAAATGATAAATGATATGCAAATGCAACCTAAAGTACTCTAAATGCATCCTAATCTAATGCAAAATGCATGAAGATGAATCATCAAAATGCATAAAAAAACCACACATCAAGAAGTCAATGTCTGCCAAGAACTCCAGCATAGATGTCATAGACGATCTAACCGATGAATACATAGAGGATTTCGCTCATGAAGACGTCTTGAAAAAAACTCTCAATGGCGAAAGAAGTCAAGATGAAGTTTTTGAGATTCAGATTGGGAACATGCAAGGGAGACTGGACTCTCACAAGGCCTTGCTTGAAGGTACTGAGTTCAAAGAGATCACTGTTCTTGCCCTGAAAGGTGAGAACAACACATGCAAACTTAGGAAAATCAAGTGTTAAAGATGACTAGAGTGAGCTGAAGGCACCTAAACTGGAACTGAAAACTCTTCCTAAGGGGCTCATGTATGTTTTCTTGGGAATAAACTCTAATTACCCAATAATTGTTAATGATCAATTAATTGATGATGAAATCGACAGCTTGGTTAGAGAGCTAAAACGTTTTAGAAAAGCCATTAGCTATTCTTCAGATGATATTAAGGGGATTTCTCCATCTTTGTGCATGCATCGAATTCATTTAGAAAATGAATCCATGTCCTCAGTTGAACATCAAAGAAGACTGAACCCTAATCTAAAAGAAGTAGTCAAAAAGGAAATATTAAAACTTTTAGATGCTGGAATCATTTACCCAATTTCAAACAACAATTGAATCTCTACTGTACATGTTGTTCCAAAGAAAGGTGGGATTACAAACATTTAGAATGATAATGACGAGCTGATCCCCACCAGAACCATAACTGGACACAAGATGTGTATCGATTACAGGAAGTTAAATGTTGCGACAAGAAAAGACAATTTCCCTCTCTCTTTTATCGACCAAATGTTAGAAAAATGGTCAAATAATCCACTTAACTGTTTCCTGGATGGGTATTCCGGATTCTTCCAAATTTCATTCACCCAAATGACCAGGAGAAAACCACCTTCATATGCCCTTATGGTACATTTGCATATCGAAGGATGTTGTTTGGGTTATGTAATGCTCCCACCACTTTTCAAAGACGCATGATGTTTATTTTCTCTAACTTGATTGAAAATGTAGTATAAGTCTTCATGGATAAATTTTCAGTGCATGGTTCCTCTTTTGCTTTGTGTTTGTCTAATCTTTGCAAGGTACTCAATGTGAGGAAACCAACCAGGTATTGAACTGGGAGAAATGTCATTTCATGGTAAGGGATGGAATAGATTTGGGTCACTAGATATCTGAAAAGGGGATTGAGGTCGACAAGGCCAAGATAGAAGTAATGACTAATCTAGGACCCCCAATTTTGGTTAAAGGAATCAGAAGTTTCTTGGGACATTGTTATGCCGTGTTTTTAATGGTTTTTGTTGATTCATTTTGTTGCATTTTTCATTATATTAGGAAGCATTTAGAGTCATTAAGGTTGCATTTGTATGTCATTTGTGATTTCAGGTGCAACGATGGAGCTAGTCAAGAAATTGATCAAAAATGTAGAAAAAGGGAGCAAAAATGCTTAAAATCATAGAGAATGTACCAGTCATCTGGACCGGTACACTACACCGATACATGAAGAGGATGAGATGACGAGGACCAATACTGGTCATAATACGCACTGGTGGACTCACCGGAATAGAAGAGCCAAAATTTGACAAAGAGCATGTACCGATCATGCACCACAACGGTGCGCTGACCGGTGTGAAGCCCAAAACAAGAGACAGACACACCGTACCAGTCAAAGTACCGGTCAAAATGACCGGTACACATCCTACGAGTTCGAGTAAACCAAACTTAACTGAGTTATTTAGGTTTTATTTATGGCTCACTATATAAAGGGAGCCAGAGTCGAACTAAAACCCGAGTTTTGGATAGTTTTCATTTTCAGAGTTTTTCTTTTAGTTTTTTCAGTCTTCTTTAGATCTGCTTTTCTTTACAACATTCTATACTTTTGATTTTGATTTCTATTGCATTTATCTTCTTCGATTCTCGTTTTCATTTACTTGACTGCTTTGGATATGTGTTTCTCTTCTACTTTTCCTCTTAAACCATGTCTAGAGACTTTCAGAGTGTTCTAGGCATGAGTAGTATTTTATAGTTATGAATTAGGGTTAGAAAATGGTGGGATTGGATTTCTAGCAATGTTTAGGGCTGAGATCTAATTATCTTCCTCTTATTCATGAGTTTAATGCTAGATTAGGAGTTGCAAACCAAATCTAGATCTGAGGAATTATGTCGCTCGGAAGGTGTTTGACAGAATTCCTGATTAGGTGAATAAGTTGTCATTCAAGTCTTTTCAAGAGATTGTTTAAGTCTGTTTGATTGTTGCATGGAATTGTATTCAATACTTTCTGATTGTGCTTTCTTTCAAGGGATTGTTTAGATTGCATGATTAGGAATGAGTTTTCACCATGGGAGTGGGTTAATTTACATTAGAAATTCCTAGACATAAGATGACATTAATTGCGTGAATTGAACCATTATCTGGCATGAAAATGAACTGCCCAATTCGACTGCCCTAGTCCATATGCTTGTTTATTTCTGAATTTATTCTATCTTCTTTCTGTTGACTTTTTGGTTGACCTTTATTTAATCGCTTATTTAATTCAGTGCTTTAGATTGGATTGTTAGTGACAGACAAACCCGTATTGATTCCAACCTAGACTTAGTTAGATTGCACCCCACGAAGATCTAGTATTCTAGCACACTCCGAGATTGGTTCGACAACCATACCTTACCACTATATCTACATTGATAGGCTTAGATACCCCAAGAAAATCGAATTATTAGACATGCAGGGTTTTACAGAGGATTCATCAAGGAACTTTCAAAGATTGCTAGGCCCCTCACAAGGCTGCTCTGCAATGATATCGACTTCCATTTCGATGATGAATGCATGTTTGCTTTCAACAGGATCAAGCGAGAACTGATAAGTGCTCTGATTGTGCAACCGCAAGACTGGAATTTCCCTTTTGAAATAATGTGTGAAGCAAGTGACTATGCAGTGGGAGCATTCCTAGGTCAAAGAAAAGACAAGAAACTTCATGTTATCTATCATGCGAGCAAGACATTGGATGAAGCTCGGATCAAGTATGCTACAACTGAGAAGGAGTTGTTGGCAATTGTCTTCGCTTTTGAGAAATTCAGGTCATACTTGGTGGGATACAAGGTGATAGTTTTCACTGAACATGTTGCGTTGAGACACCAATTGGCTAAGAAATATGCCAAACTTAGTTGCTTAGAGGGATCCTCTTACTCCAAAGAATTTCGATTTGGAAATTAAAGACAAAAAGGGGATCGAAAATGGTGTAGTAGATCATCTCTCTAGACTGCGAGTTACAGATGATATGCCAATAGATGATTCACTCCAACAAGAGCAACTAATGGTACTAAGAACTCTCGATACTGTTGTGCAACCTACGGGCGCTTGGTTTAGTGTGCATGTAATGACAGTCGTGAAGGTAAAGGAACCTTGGTATGCAGACATCGTGAACTATCTAGAATGTGGAAGAGACCCGCCAACACTAGAAGGTTATAAGAAAAAGAAGTTCCTGAAAGATGTCAAGAGGTTCTACTGGGACGAACCATACTTATACACTTTGAGTAAGGATGGTTTGTACAGGAGATGTGTGGCAGAGGAAGAAGTGGAAGGAATCCTAACACATTGTCATGGGTTGATGGTGTGTCCCTGGTTACACGATCGGAGCTTGAGTCA
>OVAU01003642.1:0-10875 GCA_900406315.1 Biscutella laevigata subsp. laevigata
TTTCTCAAGGACCACATGTCGAGCAAACCGAATCATATTATATCATCATATATGTATTGTTAGATTTTTATCTTTTGGTTACAGAAATAATTAAAATTTGTTGGTGTTTTGTGGTCGTAATCCAATGGTCTACTGATGTGATCCACACTTCATAAAGTGCTATAAATTTACCATTGTTGTTTTTATTAAAAAACAAATTTCATTGCAAAAAAAATAAAAAAGAGAGAGACAAAACCGAGGAAATAAATGGAGGAAGTTAGGGAGGGTACATCACGAGCGACGATCCTGAACCTAAATAAAATGTCTATATTTAGGTGCTGATATTTATAAATATTATTAGGTTAATTAAGTCACAGATTATAAATGTGTTTTTGCTGTTAGCTACGATGCACACTTCATTTTTTTATAAGCTATAGTAAAACAAAAAGCAGCTTATTAGATTAATTCAAATTAATGCTTTGTAAACAAGTTGTATTAGAATAATCTCCGTCACCAACTACACTGCTTCAAATGTCAAGAGACTTATCATGGCTGTAGATTTTTCAAATCAATAATATATAAATTAAATTTAAGGACACTAATAAATGAAAGTATATATACCATGCTTATCTAAATATTCAATAGATAAATACCATCTCATATCCTAAAGAAAAGATGAAGAAAACATGCGTGATATGAATCAACTTACTTATAGTTATTTAATTCTAAGTTGAAAGTTTATATATTTAAATATGGTATCAGAATAGGTTTATATGTTGCGACATTAAATTAAAATCGATTAAACCCTTACTTGACCTAATTGATCTTATTATATATATTGGTCGGGCTTGATGTTAGTTCGACTGATCTAACCCCAAACTTATTTTAGAATGAGATATTGTTGATACTAATAATTAGTCAAATCCTTATCTCGAGAGTATATGTGAAGAAGATGAAGAAACCTTAAGTAATATATACGTGATATGACTCATTTCGCTCATAGTCATTCGATTTAGAGTTGAAACCTCATAAATCTTAATATAATATATAGAAATGAATCTGATATTCGAACCTAATTTTAAGAGTGAAACAATATATCAAATGTCTCACATTGGAAATTTTAGAGGATCATGGACTAGTATATAAAGGATATGAGCCAATCCACTCATTGTCAATTGATTTTGAGTTGGAAGTTCATGTTTCCTAATACAATATATAGGACAAGCAGGGCCGGCCCTGAGGGTAGGCGGGGCAGGCTGTCGCTTGTGGCTTTAAAAACATGTAATTTTCGGCCCTTTTCCACTAAAAAAATATATTTTTACGTATAAATAGGTCCAATTTTTATTTTTATTTTTGTGGCCCAAATTTTTTTTATGTACTTCAGGGCCGTCCCTGAGGACAAGGAGATAATATATATATATATATATTATATATATATATACTTTACCATAACCATAACCAGCATAATGTAAATAACGAATTATCTTAATTAGAAACTCACTTCTTTATACAGACCAAAGATATTCGGACTAAATAACATAAACTAAAAATTACTTTACGTCATAGATTATCAACTTGCCTCCAAAGACAACAGCATGATCTCTAGGATATAAGATTATTCTACTACTTAAAAAAACATTAATCACGATTAATTAAAGTCACTTCGTTATTAATAAGCGTTTATAAGCGAAGACTATCTTTATCGACGACCGAACAAAGATCAGTCAGAAGAAAATAAAGCCACGTAAGTCCGTAATGACGCCTAATGACCCAATAAGACAAACTTCAACAAGGTAAACGCTTACGTGGCAGCTACACGTAGGTCCCATATGTCTCAATAAACGAACATTAGTTTAATTGTCAGAGTCTACCTTTGTCCCCCGTCTCGGCTACAACCCTGTGACACACAAAGATCAAGTCAAATTATCTTAACCAAAAGTACTCCCTGGCCCACACGTATGTCCACGTGGACTTATCCGACGTGGCACTCCCCTCTTTCTATAAATACATCCACCTCTTCGCCGAGTTATACTCATCAAACGAAACACGATTAAAAGCATTCGCTAATATTAAAACACTTTTCAAATTTCAATCATGGCCGTTGATTCCCCTCTTCAATCTACGACCTCTGAGAAAGACGTGAAGGCTCTCATGTTCATAGAGGAGATGACTCGGAACCCTGACTCGGTTCAAGAGAAAGTTCTTGGAGAGATATTGAGTCGTAATTCGGACACAGAATATCTGAAACGTTTCGATCTTAATGGCTCCTTTGATCGGAAAACATTCAAGAATAAAGTTCCGGTGGTTACCTACGAAGATTTAACGCCGGAAATTCAGAGGATATCCAACGGTGATCGTTCTCCGATCTTGTCTTCTCATCCCATCACCGAGTTTCTCACAAGGTATATATAAACTTGTACTCCTCGTCGTTATTCATTTTAAATATTTATTAGTTATATTTTCAAAAATAAAACATCATCTTTTTGAATAAAAAATTATCTATTTACTTCCAATTTAACAAANCTCGTCGTTATTCATTTTAAATATTTATTAGTTATATTTTCAAAAATAAAACATAATTTTTTTGAATAAAAAATTATCTATTTACTTCCAATTTAACAAAATAAAAATTAAAAACAGAATACAAAATATAAATAATTATTAAAAATAAAAATACAATTAATTATACGTTAAAAATCAGAACATTACTTAATTTGATTAAAATACCACTTATTACATATAAAACAAAAAAAAATTAAGCCGACTTTCTTAATAAACTACTTCATAATTTAAAATATTATTTTCTGGTTTTAAATAATTATGGTTGACCTTAATTAAATAATTGTTATGTATGTATATGAAGCTCTGGGACATCTGCTGGTGAAAGGAAACTAATGCCGACAATCGAAGAAGACTTAGATCGACGTCAGCTTTTATACAGTCTTCTCATGCCTGTGATGAATCTGTAAGTATATAATATACTTTAAAAACTTTTTCATTTAATTCAATTATTTTTGTTATTTATTAAACTAATCATAAAATGTCGAATTGCAGCTACGTGCCGGGGTTAGACAAAGGCAAAGGCTTATACTTCTTGTTTGTGAAGTCGGAGTCTAAAACAGCAGGTGGGTTACCGGCTCGTCCGGTTCTCACAAGTTACTACAAAAGCGACCACTTCAAGAGACGACCATACGATCCTTACAATGTCTACACTAGTCCTAACGAAGCTATCTTATGCTCCGACTCATCTCAAAGCATGTATGTTCAAATGCTATGTGGTCTCTTAATGCGCCATGATGTTCTCCGCCTTGGTGCTGTTTTCGCCTCCGGTCTCCTCCGTGCTATAAACTTCCTTCAGAATAATTGGGAGGAGCTTGTTAAGGATATCTCAACCGGATCTCTAAGTTCAAGAATCTTGGACACTGCAATTAGAAACCGCATGTCGAAGATTTTGACCAAACCTGATCATGAACTCGCTGAGTTTTTGATGGGGGTTTGTTCAGAAGGGAATTGGGAAGGGATAGTTACTAAGATATGGCCTAACACGAAGTATCTCGATGTGATTGTTACCGGAGCGATGGCTCAGTATATTCCGACGTTGGAATATTATAGCGGCGGATTACCGATGGCTTGTACAATGTATGCTTCTTCCGAAAGTTACTTTGGGATTAACCTAAAACCGATGTGTAAACCTTCAGAGGTTTCTTACACAATCATGCCAAACATGGCTTACTTCGAGTTCCTCCCACACAATGAAGATGGAGCAGAAGAAACCGCACTGGTGGAGTTAGCTGATGTTGAAGTTGGTAAAGAGTACGAGCTCGTGATCACGACCTACGCTGGTCTCTACCGTTACAGAGTCAGCGACATCCTCCGTGTCACTGGATTTCATAATTCCGCTCCTCAATTCAAATTCATAAGGAGGAAGAACGTTTTGTTAAGTATAGAATCTGATAAAACCGATGAAGCTGAGTTACAAAAGGCAGTGGAGAATGCATCGAGGTTGCTTGTGGAACAAGGTACTCGTGTGATTGAGTATACAAGCTATGCAGAAACAAAGACCATACCCGGACATTACGTTATCTACTGGGAGCTACTTGGAAGAGACCAAACCAACGATGAGGTCATGGCGAGATGCTGTTTGGAGATGGAGGAATCGTTAAACTCGGTTTATCGACAAAGCCGAGTCGCTGATAAATCGATTGGTCCGTTGGAGATACGTGTGGTGGAGAGTGGTACTTTTGAGGAGCTTATGGACTATGCAATCTCGAGAGGTGCATCGATTAATCAGTATAAGGTTCCGAGGTGTGTGAGCTTTACGCCGATCATGGAGCTGCTTGATGCTAGAGTTGTCTCTACTCATTTTAGCCCTTCGCCGCCGCATTGGTCACAAGAACGCCATCGCTAGATGAACGCGATGGTGTGCGGTTTTTAGAATATAAAGCTTTGTTTCTGATTCTAAAGACTATGTTGTAGTTTCTTTGTTATGTTGTTGTGTTTAGGTTTTGTGAATCGTAAAATAAAATTTACAGTATCTGCTGTTGTTTCCTTTCTCTTCTTGCGAAATCCAGCTATTTCATGCAAAAATCGAACCGGAATCCAACATAATTTATTTTAACCAATGTTAATTACTTAGCTGATTGATTTCTTGACGTTAGAGAAGGCGAGATCGGAGATTGACGAGAAGATCGGAAAAGACCGTATAATCGACGAACCTGACATTGCTATCCTTCCTTATCTCCAGAACGTCGTCTCCCAAACATTCAGGGTGGCGCCGTTCCTAATCCCTCGGATGCCGACAGAGGAGATGAAAATCGGAGGCTACGACGTCCCACGCGACACGACGGTCCTGGTTAACGCTTGGCTATACACAGAGATCCAGAGCTCTGGGAGGATCCAGAGAAGTTTAATCCGGATCGGTTTAGCAATGGATGCGGAAGTGAGTACTACGTATACAAGTTAATGCCGTTCGGAAACGGCCGGAGAACTTGTCCCGGCGCCGGATCAGGGCAGAGAATCGTAACATTGGCGCTTGGATCGTTGATTCAGTCATTCAGTGCTTCGATTGGGAGTGAAAGGTGAAGAGATTGATATGACGGAGAGTGCTGGGTTGGGTTTGCGTAAAACGGATCCTTTACGGGCCATGTGTAGGCCTAGGCCCATCATGGCTAAGCTTCTAATCTAATAAACCGGTTTAGGCAATATGTTTAAAATGCTAAACATGAACCAAACTGAACCGATTGTTGTTGGTTTAATGAATAGTAAATAACCGTTTGGTTTAAAGGGTGTCTAAACTGAGCAAATACTCTATTTATATCCAATCTATCAAATTTTAATTGGTGTAATATTCATCAACCTGAGTTCAATGTATTTTTCAAAACAAAATAAAAAGATCTTATACCATAATTATTTTAGGATAAATATTAATATGTTTTGTTGGTTTAGACAATAAATAAAATCAAATTTCAGACGCAATCGCGAAGTTTGTCTGGAGGTTCCAGCTAGAGACATCATCTGGTTTAGTATCAAATTCCAAGTCTTTCTGAAATGGAAATAAATTGAGCAATAAGTATATAAATGGCTTATTATATTAAAAGTAAAAAAGTTACATTAAAGTAAACATAGTATGGTGCAAGAAATTAATTTTAACTATTATAAAATTTTGTTATATTTAATTACGTATTTCAATTTATTTATAATAGTTAGCGGAATTATCATATCAAAAATGTTAATTTATAAGTGAGTGATAATATAACATAAATAACTTTTTTACGTGAATCTATAAAGAGAGTTATATACAAGGCAAATGCTAATTTCTGGTTTTTAATGTAATTTTCACAAAGAATTGTCATTTATATACATTTACCTTCCGAGATCGAACTTTCTCCAAAGTCTTCTTGAGTAATTCTTCTTGATAATTAATTTCATCTATTGATTCCAAATGACTTGGATTTTTCAAATAATACCTTAAAATTTGAAAAGAAATTGCAAAAATTAGTATTGATAATAGAAAAAAAAATATTCTTACTTGCTAAAAAAAACATGAAACGTATAAGTTTGCGGTTGAAAAAAAAACTAAAATAAATTATTTACCCCAATTCACGTTCCACGTCGGCCAATTGGGCATTCAATTCGTCAATTTCNAATAATAGAAAAAAAAATATTCTTACTTGCTAAAAAAAACATGAAACGTATAAGTTTGCGGTTGAAAAAAAAAACTAAAATAAATTATTTACCCCAATTTACGTTCCACGTCGGCCAATTGGGCATTCAATTCGTCAATTTCGTCTTGGATATCCTATTTACAGAATATTCATAAATCCAAATCCAATTATTTTCTAAAAAATATTGATTATTTTTCTGTTTAGCATAGTTTGAAAATAATTGAAAATTTGTAAATCAACATGCCTTTGATTGAGTTTGATAACGAATCCCATCGTCAAAGTTTTCCCTACATCAAATTTTATTCAATAGAAAAAGTAATAAAGTACTAAAATGCATATAAAACAACAAAAAAATACAATTACGAATATTTAATAAACTCGAAATAATTAAATTTAAAAATAACCTTGAGTTCGAATCATTTGGCAACGATTGCATACGCATATCGTTGACCCAACGTCGTATAAACTTGATTTTACCCATACAAAATCAAGAAAATAAAAAATTGAATAAAGAGTTGTAATTTATATATACAAATTTTTAATCTTATAAATCGTTAGATTGTTATGAGGATATTTATTTACCTGTTCATCAGGGAGGCTATATGCGATTAGATGAAGTAACATGTTACATTAAAAATAGTTAAAAATCATTCAATAATTAATTACTTTAATTAAATTCTTATAATTTACCTTCCACGTTTGTAACAAGGCAGATCAACATACTTGAGTATTGTCTCTACGATACTTCAATCATAAACCGTCATGTAATGAATTACAGAACAATAAAATGATAAAATAGAATGAAACTCATTATATTATTTGAATATTATAATACCTTGTTTTGGTATCGAAAATGAAGAGTTTACCGGAAGGAGAGAAGAGAATAAGAGCGATTTGAACATCACAAAGAGTGTAGAGTTCATAAGTTTTTTTCAAAATTCCATTTTTTCTTTTGGCAAATGCAATATTTCTTTGTTGTCTATCTTCTATTTTTTTCATTTGTATTTTCACTCTCCCCATTTTGTATGTTTTGTTTTTTGTCTTCCTTTCACAATGTTTTTTTTTTCCTCCATCAACTCTCAAACTCAATTAAGTTACTTATACAATATGGATAAGACTTTCTGTATCCAAACTTGTAGATTTTTCATTTTTAACAAAAAAAAAAAAAACTTGTAGATTTTTCATTAATTTATGTTTTACTATATTAACTATTTTAACTAAGTTATTAATTACATTAAAATCATAAAAAGATTTTATATTATTACTTTATCTTTTATTCTCCACATGTCATATATGATTTAGGGGAGATTGATTATATTCATATATAGTTATAATTTTATTTTTATGTGTCATTTGGATTGTGAACATTTTACTTTCATTTAATGCATAGTAAATATTTATTTTTACTACATGTTTTTATTAGGAAATATATTATATTAAATTTATAATTGATGATATTGTGATATTTATATATAAAGTAGATAATAGATAATTTTTAATTCTACGCATTATATTATAAATGAGCACAAAAAGTTCTTTTATTACGGCTTAAATGATCGATTTATCAACATAGTTTAACGGTTATGCGAACGTGATCATTATATTACCACTGACGTTCGAACTTGACAAATAATAAATTATGAATTGTTTTTACGGAAAAATGTATGATCAAATCTGTATCCTCAAAATGCCAAAAGCTATAATTATGTCACTTGTCATGAATATATAATTACTATGATCTCCTTTTCTAAATATATATTTACAATAAAATTCAAGTAATATGATTTTTTGTTTCTTCATAGAGATTATAGTGATTGGGTGTTTTTGGATTGTTCTCAGGTTTTCGGTTTGGAGTGCTCTGAGGAGTTTTCTTATTTCCCGTCCATCAATATATTGACCGAGGATATTTTCTTTAGTAGGCTCTTTTGTTACATCGGACATGATTGATTTTGCTTTGGTCTTCTGAGACCTTCATGGTTTTGATAGCATTTCTTAAATTTTTTGTTTAGGTCTACTCGGTTTATATGTTTTTGTTTGATGGGTTCGATCTAATTTCCAAGGATTGTTATGTATCCGACAACTTAGCTTCACTCTTTTATACTCAGTACACATCTCTTTTGGGTTCAGTTCACATCTCTTTAGACCTTTGTTAATTTATATCATAAATTTTCGATTTTGTGTCGTTATAATTATCTAAAGTTTATGCTATATTAAAAGGAAAAAGTGATTATAGTGATGAGAGACAAAAGACTTGGTGACANAACTCAGTACACATCTCTTTTGGGTTCAGTTCACATCTCTTTAGACTTTTGTTAATTTATATAATAAATTTTTGATTTTGTGTCGTTATAATTATCTAAAGTTTATGCTATATTAAAAGGAAAAAAGTGATTATAGTGATGAGAGACAAAAGACTTGGTGACAGAAATAATGAAGAAAATTTTGTAAGGGAGACGTAAAAACTAGGAAATTAAATAAGTTGTTTTTTTTTATTAATTTTAGAAAAAGTCACTACTGCTAATAACTTGATGGCGCAAGCTAAAACCTATTTTTTAGAATGCAAATTCTTAATTTATTTGGTAGCTATTTAAACGGTTAATTCTCATATATGAATCTATTGTTGTCAACTGTTTTGGACTAATCTTTTCACTTCTTATTCTAAATCTTTGTTATATGGAAGCATATTATCATTTTCCCTAATAAATCTAAGTCACTTAGTTTTTGTATGTAATTCTCTACTTTCAAGCATCCACGTCGATTTTATTTCGGTATCTAATACTAGATTTGTTCTGATAATTGTTTTGCTCATATATTATGTTCAAGTAGTTGAATAAAATAGAGTAAAGGATAATGACAATGTCAACGAAGAGGAAATATCAAGTAGTTGAATCAAATGAAAAATGTCAACTATGAGACAAAGAATTGGCCATAGAATTGTTTTCAATAGTAAATGCTTTAGGAGAAATGAGATCGGAGTCAGATTCTGCAACCGCTTCTCCTAAACGCGAGACTTCTGATGTTGAAAGGCAAGTTAAGATATTGGTCGAAGATTTGAAAAGCGATTCAAGGGATATTCAGAGAAACGCAACCGCGGAACTCAGGTTTCTTGCCAAACACGACATGGATAATCGTATCCTGATTCGAAACTGTGGAGCGATCGGCTTGTTAGTGAATCTTCTTTACTCAAACGATTCGGCAACGCAGGAAAACGCGGTTACTGCACTTCTCAACTTATCTATCAGCGACAATAACAAAACCGCGATCACTGACGCAGGTGCGATCGAACCGCTGATTTATGTTCTAGTAAACGGAAGATCTGAAGCTAAAGAGAATTCAGCTGCAACACTTTTCAGTCTTTCTTTGATAGAAGAAAACAAGATCAAGATTGGTCGTTCAGGTGCGATTGAACCGCTCGTTGATCTGTTAAGTAACGGTACACTTCGCGGTAAGAAAGACGCTGTTACGGCGTTGTTTAACCTCTCGATACATAACGAGAACAAAGAGAGGATCGTGCGATCTGGAGCTGTGAGATATCTTGTGGAGCTGATGGATCCAGCGGTTGGTATGGTGGATAAAGCGGTTGCGGTTTTGGCGAATTTAGCTACGATTCAGGAAGGAAGAAACGCGATTGGTCAAGAAGGTGGGATTAGTATTCTTGTTGAAGTTATTGAGTTAGGTTCAGTGAGAGGGAAAGAGAATGCTGCAACGACTCTTCTTCATCTTTGTTCGAATAGTGGTCGGTTTTGTAATATGGTTCTTCAAGAAGGTGTGATTCCTCCGCTTGTTGCTTTATCTCAGTCCGGTACTCCACGAACCCGAGAAAAGGTATTTTCATTGGTTAATAGTAAACGCAAACGTTTTGTATTTTGTAAAAATGTGTTATAGCGAATTTGTTTTGAAGTTAATGCTAATTTTGTGTTGTTCTTTGACTTGGTTAGGCACAAGCTTTGCTTAGATGCTTAAGGAATCAAAGATAATTAAAATGCTGGACGTGGTCTATATCACGATGGTTCAATGCCGGTTTAAGTAAATATAACTTAATCTTGGTTTATTCGTTGGTTTTTGTTGATTGGATGTATATATACTTTACATAATTACATTTGAGGCAATAATAAATACTTCTATTACAAATCTTTAGTATTCTCACGGAAGGTAATAGGAGACGAACTCCTCCAAGATGACACGAATTTAATTGATTTATCTTTTTGGTCCTAATTTATTTCATTTTATAGAAAAATCCAAATTTGATCTTTAATGGAATTATGTATGGTTTTTAAAATTAATGTTTTCTTTCAAATTTGTCTAAAAACACCTAATTTTTTTTAGTACTAGATTAAGCCCGGATTTTATTTTATCAATAAAAATTTAGTAATTTTTAACTAATTAAATATATTTATTAGTTTATTATTTTTTATTTTTTGTAATGTAAAATATATTCAACAAAAAATTACTGGTTTAAGATATTAAAATTTTAAAATAGAAAAATTATGGACTTGACAGATCAACTAAATCACTTCTCTTTTAATATATAAAAAGATTGACTTAAAATATAACCATTAATTAAACACTGAAGATTATGTAATTTGGAGTGGACAATAAATACTGAAAAGATAAAGAAAAAGAGGAAAGATATCCTTTGAGATTTAGGTGTAATATTAGCATAACTAGAATTGTATCCGCACTTATGTGGAGTGATATTTTTTTAAATTATAGTATTATGATATTTTAATAG
>OVAU01003643.1:0-10872 GCA_900406315.1 Biscutella laevigata subsp. laevigata
TAGTAATAAGTTAGATTTATCTAGATTAAATCAAACAATATAAAAAAATCTAAAATATATTGCTTTATAAATTTCATCAATAAAAAATTAATTTAAATAAAAACACCAATAAAAAATATAAGGTTAAAAAATATTTATCTACTATAATCTCCATATAATTAAAAAATTTAATATCGCAAATTATCATAACCATTAAATTCTATAAGTTTATTATAAATTTATATATTTACGATGACTTTAAGTTAAATTAATATAAACATAATTTATATTTTTAAATTTACAATATTTTAATCAATTTTTTTCTCAACCTCACAAATTAAGTTTATAAATCCTAACTAAAACTTTTTCATTTTTAAACTAATATCAATTATTTAATATGTTAACTATTTATGTCTTAATAAATATATTCACATTAATTTCAAACACTAAGCTAACATTAATTTTTTTGTCTTTATTTTTGTATTAATTTCAAAATAAATATCCGCACATGATACGAGCTCAATTCTAGTACTAATTAAATGTAAGCGAAATTAGGTCTCCCACATAATCATTTTGTCTCAAAAAGACTAAAGAGCTAGAGAAAGGACAAGGAAGTAGATATCATCTATAAAAACAAACAACTCTAAAATGTTTCTTTCATAAATAAAACAAATTACAAAGTAAAACTTTATCAATCCGAGATCAAAATTTGTATTACGAATGCAAAAATCTTGGAGCTTTGAGCTTTCTTGTTATGACTACTCTGTAAAAGCTTTGATCTTTTACTTGGACTTGACTTTGCTTTTTTTACCTCTACTAGTTTTACTACCCTTCTTTGATCGTTCTTTCTGCTGGCTTCGAGGGTTCTCATCATCTTCTTCTTCTTTCTCGTTTGGATTCACTTCCTCGAACTTCACCGGTTTAATTATGACTCCACTTTTCTTCACAACCTGCACACAAAAAGGTTAAATCGTCACAAGGTCAAAAGAAATGCAGAGCATGACATGATGCTGATGAGTTTAACAAGTTTTTGAAAAGGAACCTCAGGTCGGTTTAGATCTCCAACAATAATAGACGGATTGAACTCAGGTCCGATAGGCATACGCATGCTGTTTTCGAAAACTTCTTTGGATGTATAAGGAAAAGGTAGAGTCTTTGTGTGAAGTTTCTCAGCCTGTCAACAAGAGAGAATGTGAGTTTGAGATCCTATGATTATTAAACGTAGATAAAAATCTAGGCCATAACAAATGAACCCAACCGAAATAAGAGGTACCAAATCAATTTGAAACTGGTGAAAAATACTAATTGGATCCTAAATTTCACTCTCTAAATGGATACCTTAAATATTCAAATCTAAACTTAAATATTTGATATATTTTTAATGTTCAATGTTAAATTTTAGATATTTAATATATTTTTAATGTTTTATTCTCAATTTTCTAACTAATTTCGGGTTCAATAATATTCAATAATATTCGAGTGTATTAATATTTTAGGTTAAAAATACTCAAACCTAAACCAAACCAGAAGAATTGAAAGTATTTACGTTCCCAAATTCGGAAGATCCGAACCATACCCCAAAAAAACTAAACAGACCTTCCAAGTCTCACCCCAGAAACTCGAATGGATCCGACCTGAACTCGAAAACTAAAATCTATGTTTCAAAATTTAGGAAACACTGACCTTTTTATCAACTTTTTCTGATATGATGACATGTTTGAGACGAGCATCCTTCCTTGTTTTGAGAGCTTGTTCTCTCTTTTTCTTGGCATCTTCGTGTTCTCTAACCATCCATGAAGGTAAACCTCTCTTGTTTTGTATGTTGGTCCATTGTCCCCAACCAGGAACTAGAACCGGTTTTTCGGGTTCAGGAACTTCCTGATTCAAGACCTCTTGTTTATCCTTCTCAAATTCATCTACAACGTCATCACCAGCAAAAGCTCGTTTTATAAGCTCTGCTTGAGAAGGAAGTTCATAGGTTTCCTTTGAAGTAGATGTCAAAATCCCATCCACCATTTCCTCTGCTTCATTCTCTGAATCTTCACTTTCTTCATCTCTCGATTCCTAAAAACGATTTTGATTACACGGAAGTGTGGAAAGAAAGCCATCTGAAGCTAAAACTGAGAGGAAAATAGTGTAGAACTCAGTTGAGATTTGAAGAAAACAAACCTTTTTATCCTGGGCCTGTGAAATGGGTACATGCCTCTTTGAAGCTTTTTTGGATTCTGTG
Source organism: Biscutella laevigata subsp. laevigata (assembly GCA_900406315.1). Classification (NCBI taxonomy): domain Eukaryota; kingdom Viridiplantae; phylum Streptophyta; class Magnoliopsida; order Brassicales; family Brassicaceae; genus Biscutella; species Biscutella laevigata. Next base: position 2,210 of record OVAU01003643.1, read on the forward strand.
TTTTCGCAGTCTTTCATCTGCATAACACACAAAAAGTGAATAAAAGAACACAAAACGAAGTATGCTTCGAAAATTGTCGAACACACACCTTCTTCCAGGAGCCTGATGCAAATAAGGCAACATCAAATGTTGTCTTAGATGCTGGGTTTCCAACAACATCATCAAATTTCTGCAGAAAGTCGAAGCGAAATTATTGTTATCATGGATATGACACAGTGAGATGCAAGAACCAATACGGCTAACCGAACAGGGAAAACAAGGCACCTCGGTTTCTGTAATGGTTCCAGTGTTTCTAGCAGGTGAAGCAATGTCTCTTACAGCCTCTAAGCCATTATCTTCTATGTCATGATCCATATCATTGTCACTATCACTGTTGTCATAAAAGTTGTCTGATTCCTTTTTAGACTGTTTTGGAGCTTCGACTTTTGTGGTAGCACCAAATACTCTTCTTCCACTGACATCAACTGATTTATTAGGGTTTTCTGCTCCACCAGAATTCTCCCACTCTTCATACTCCTCCATTGCACGTTTAGCTTCTTCATTGGCTTCTTCGTTTTTCTTTTTCATTGCACGGGCCTAAGCAAACCAGAAAAGATTAGACTAGACTTAATGAATAAAAGAAAACCACAATAAAGTAACCGATAATGTTTTGAGAAAGCAAAGCACGAATTACCATGAAAGGTAACGACAGAAGACTAGAATTGGGCACTTCATCATCTTCCATAGTTTTCAGTGTTTTCTCCTTTGCTTTTGCTATCAGTTTAGAAGGAGTATCTTGATCTGAACCATCATACAACTCTTCCTCATCGTCGCTCTCATCACTGCTACTTCCATCGTTCGTGGAGTTCATCTTTCTGGACAGAGTAGCATTAATCTGAAGTTGTTCAGATATAGCTGCCCGAGTTCCATCGTATTTCACATTCAGCCCACGGCTTATCATACGTTTGGCCCATTTACCAGTGTTTTTGTGCTTTAATGTCATCCGTTCCTGTATAAGCACAAACAAGAATATTTATGACTTGACTGTGTCCTGATGTTAAAATTATGCAGGTATAATAAATTTTAGACTCACCTCTACTCGTTTAGCCTCCTGCTTCATGGCATCTTCTTTAGCCATCTCTGGGTCCATTAATGCTCCCAGTGCTGATTTCTTCAGGTCTTTTTGTTTAAGGCGATGATAAGTTTTAGACTTAATCTTCTTGATCCGTTTACTTTTCAGTTCATTGCGGAACAGCAGACTCCGCATCTTAGCAATGTGGTCACGGGCTTTGATGTGATCTTCCATAGACACCTGCCACATCAAAATTTAATCCTAACAGTTACATCAGAAATTCATATACAGTATGTCCAATGTAGCAACGCGTCACAGAACGATTTATAAGTCAAATAAGCTGCATGTAAGGAATGAATTAGACCACAGAACTTGCCTCGTTTAATTCAAGAAGCCTAGCGCCATCTTCTTTGTGAGCCTCTAAAATATCTTTGTCATTTAGTACAGAAGCCATTTTCTTCTCGAATTCAGTCCTGGGTTGAAATTCTGAAGCTATTGCGCCAACTGTAGAGTACCCAACATTGACATTTTGGTTAAAATAAACAGTTGGTGCCTCCCTATTCCTCTTAACCAAATGCACCCACTTATTAAACTCTTTGTCAACAAGTCCTTTCACAGCTTTCCGTTCCAGTCTTTCTTGTTCAGGCTTTGGCAAAGGAGCATGAACAACAGATTGAGTATCTTTCTGCATCCGGGAGATCCTATTCTTTAGTTGATTATACCCAGATTTTCCTACAATAGGCGCCAAAAGGTCTTCCACAGTGATGAGGTTTTTACCCTCCAAAACATCACGGGTAGGATTAAATTCAGACTCTGGATATGCTTCAGTAAAGAGCACAGGTTTGCTCTTACTCTCTCCTGAAAATAAAAGAGAGCATAGAATTACATATACAGCTTAGAAATGCAATGTCGCATACAGATGAAGGAAAAAAAAACTCAGTGTTTACTGTGGATACCTTCAAAGGCAGCACTAGGCATTCCAGTAAGAGATTGCAACATGCGAGTATGTCTATCATCATCAGCAGCTTTTTCATCATTGTCGCTGTTCTCAACATCGTCATCATCATCTGACTCCACGTTTTCATCCTAAACAGACAGAGACAAAAACAACCAGTAAGGCATATACCGATGAAAAACAATCTGCCAAAACCAGATCTAAAGAAGTTGTAGCGAAGTCCACAAACTCCCGGGAAGAAACCTTAAACCTAAAATCAAATCCCTAAACCTAAAACTTGCAATTCAAAGAGTGACGGCGATAAGAAACCTTGAAATCCTCGGGAAGCTCGTATTCATAGTTATCAACTGGGTCATATCGGTTGTTTTTCTTTGAATCTTCATCAGCAATTCCTTCCTCGTACTCATAGAAATCGCCGTCGTTTCCTTCATCGGAATCAATTTCATTGTCTTCATCATCAGAGTTCAGAGGACGCTTCTCATTCTCGATGGCTCTGCGTATTGAGTTGGGAAGGTGAGGTCCTTTCCTCTCTCCTTTCCTCTTCTTAGACTTAGCTAGGGTTTTAGAGCTCGTCTTCCTTTTCACCATGGCCTAGATTCAGAGTTCGAAGTAGAAAACTCCAAGCCGTCGAGTAATCTATTTATATATAGAGATAAATAAATAAAAGAGTGATATATTGCCCTAAAAACAATCTCATATATTAGAGACGAAAGAATAATATAATATTTTTCTCACCAAAATGATAGAACTTTAAAAACTTAAAATCTAATTTTCAAAACTGAAGGATTGGAAATCAAAGCTAAAATATTCTCTAGAAAAATTTAGCGTCGTATCTCTGGAATCTTCTCGTTTGATGGTCGGCGGTCTTTTTTTCTCATCGCCGACTGTCCCCTCGTCTATTTCTCTTCTTGCATCTCGTTGTATAGTTGCAGTTTAGGCGGAAGGCGTTTTTCCCGGCTTTGGAGATCTTCTCCACAATGTCGTCTTCTCTTTGACGATTCTCTAGTGTTCTTCTCCCTCCGTGGTTACTTCTCCGAGCCTCTTCGTTGTTTAGTTTTGGTCTCCGTCGAGCGGCGATCCTCTCCTTTCTTCCCTGTCTGATGGCCCTCCGGTGACATTCTCCTTGTCTATTGAAGCTCTGTTTTATTGAACCTCGTCCTTGGCTAAATGCGGTCGTGCTCGGTGGTTGGAAGAGGCGGCTCCGTTGTTTAAAGCATGGCGAGATTGCAATTGGTGTGATGAAACTCTCTCACGATGAGATCCGTTATTGTGGTTTTGATGGATTTTGGTGTTGATTGTGAGATGGGTTCCTCACGATTGAAGAGTTGTGAAGGCAATAGTTTTGGTATGTTTGCATGCAGATTTTGACTTAGACTAGGCTTGTCATGGATGGCCTCTTTCTTTGCTCGTCCGTGCTTCCTTATGTGGTAGTGATGGCGAGATGTAGTCAGCAGTGAAGTTTCTTAAACACTGTCTCAGGTTATGGTTAACATACTTTAGTTATTGTTTGCATTCTAAGACACTTTTGAGAAAAAGAGTTAATTTATGTGGATTCTACCCTTTCTATGTATTCATAATTGATCACTCTTTTATTTCTGAGCATTGGATTAAAGTAGTTTAGTTAACATCGTGTGGATGAAAATCATCTAGTTGAAGTAACAACTTATCATAGATTGGTATAGATTTGCTTGTTCTTTTCTCGTATGAAGATCTACAAAAAAATAGTTTTTTTTCCTTTCTTCTTTGCTTCTCTTTCTTCTTCAATATTTTCTTTTATTTACAGAGGTTTTTCTTCTTTCTTCTTCTTTGTTTATTCTCTCTTTCTTCTTCGTTAATGTTTTCTTTCTTCTTCAATTTTTTGAGTTACAAGAGATTTGTTTGATTCTTCGTCATGAAATTTCTCTGTTTTTTTTTTATTTTTTTAGTTACATATTTCTGTATTCTTCAATCCTTCGATTCTTCGCCAGTAAATATCTCTGTTATCTTCAATCCTTCGATTCCATATGGTCCCTCGTATCCAAATGTTATTCGCAGTGAAAATCTTCACCTTCCACTATATATATATATATATATATATATATATATATATATATATGATTCAAGGGCAAATTTGTTTCGCTAGGGTGAAACTCAAAGTTCTAACTTCTAAGCATCAGCACATGACCCAAGACTGCTAAACTAAGTCGATGTTGCAAATAATATGGTTAGGAGACCTAACTGGTGGTCAGATTTTTGGTCTGAGACCTAACTCGTGGGCAGTTGGTTATACGGTCAGAGACCTAACTCGTAGTCGATCGATTACGCGATCGGAAACCTAACTCGTGGTCAGACTTTTGATAGGAGTGATTAAATCTTTATAACTGATTTTCGTTGTTAACTTATAACTGAATTGGTGGTTAATTGTAATTCAGTAACAAATTGGTTAATCATAATTCAACTACAATATGGTTAATAATATGCTAGTAACCATAAATTTGTGGAATTCTTGATTGAGTAAAAATATTGTTAACACTTTGTTAGATTCGATTAAGATTTGTTTAAGAAAAATAAAAACAAAATTATATATTTCTATGAAAATGATCCCATTAACATCTCTCTTAAGTTTGATAATGATTTCCCTTAAATCATTGCAAAAAAATCTAAAATAGATAAAAGAATTAAGAAGAAATTAAAACACACAAAACTGCAAAATACAGTTTCGTGCTTTGAAGTTCAAAGATTTGACTACATATACAAACCCCACGAAGCTCCGTCGCTGGTGAGAGTTCTTCCGCAAACCTTCTCTCCGGCGACGGAGCACTCAGCTCGGTTTTCTTCCCAGTGGCTGGAGGAACTCCGATCTCCTCGAGATCTCTGTGTCGTCCTCCGGTAAACTTCGTTTCCTCCCTCTCTCTCTGGTGTAGATCCTCAGTTGGAGTCTCCCAAGCTCTTACTCCGTCGCTTGAGGTAGTTTTGTGGCGGAGGTTCTTGTCTAAGGCCGAGTGGCGGCGGCTCAGCCATCAATACCTCGTGGCGAAGCTTCTCAGCCCTAGTTATTGTGCGCTTCGTGCATGGTGTCGCCTCTGTCCAGATTTGTCCGGTTGGATCCCGTTCGCGGATTTGTGGGGGTGGTGTCCTCCTTCGCGGCGGTGTGTCTTCTCCAGCTCAATCTTCCGGCGCGGCGCTAAAGAAAAGGAGTCTGAGGTCTGCCTCATTCATTGCTCACTCCCGAAACCGAGGCTGTGACCGTCGAAATTGTTGGCGGCGACGGTTGCTCTTTCATCGGATAAAGAAGTTGGCGACGGCGCTGAAGAAGGGATTCTAGGATTTTGTTTCTTTGTTGGGACGAACCCTTGTAATTTCTTTCCTTGAGCCTGAAAATTGGGGTGTGTACTTAGACCTTGATTGGGCTTTTTAATTTTAATGAAAATCTTAAACAAAAAAAAGATACAAACCCCACGAAACCCTTTTTGTGATCTAAAGAGAGATTTTTGTATGCTTCTAAACTAAAAGGTTAAAAAGAAAAAAAGATAAAAGTTGATTAACGTGTAGATACAAACATGAGAGCTAGAGTCTCTTTGAGAGATCATCCTCATCATCAAGGCCGGTCTATAGTATTTGGTGGCCTAAAGCTTTTTTTTTAAGTTACGGTGAAAAGTATGTATGGACAAAAAACCAAATTCGAATAGTTGAATTGGATTTATATAATCGAATAAAAAAATAATACTGAATCTGAATCCGAACCAGGAAAAAACCTGAATATGTCCGAAATTTCATTGTCTAAAAAACCGAATTTGAACCCAAACTGAACCATAATATTTCACATACCCGAAAGATCCCTAACATAAATCTAAATATTCAATATTTATTAGTATTCTCAAATATTTGATATAACTTTTAGTATTTCGATATTAAAATTTTAGATATATAATATGATTTAATGTTTATTCTTAATTTTATGTTTATTTTTTTGTATTTTATAATAATTTTGTAATGAGAATAGTTTAAATTTAAGGTTTATTAGTATTTTGATTTTTTTTTAAAAAAAATTGGTTTGAAAGTATACTCAGACCTGAACTCGGAAGGATCCAAAAATATTTTGGTAATTCGAATCCGACCTGAAACCGAACCCGACAAAAAAATAAATAGCACGAACTCTAAATCTATGACTCCACAAATCCAAAACTCGAATCACTCTATCCAAAATTCGAATGAATATTCGAACGCCCAAATCTAATGAAAATTATTAATTTTTTTAATTTTATAGTTTGTTGGGTAAGAAAAAAAGTTATTGTAATAAAAAAATGGTTTTCCGAGAAAGATATGGCTGTAAAAGATTTTGAAAAAATATAGAAAATAAAACAAAATTTCGGAGTCAAATTAGAAAATTGCCCACGTTATACTTAATTTGTTGTTGTTATCAAATTATTCCTATCTAGTATCGATAAATAAACCAAAAGCCTATCTCATATTTTAGAATTTGTAGCCCACAAAATTATCTTCAATTAAGTGGCCTAAACTAGTGTTTCAATTGCCTTATAATAAGGTCGGGCCTGCTCCTCATCATCATCATTGTCTTCCTTTCTTCACACAACAAGGTGAGCATTTGAGACTTATCTAAATTACCAACAACAAAAACACTAATAAGACCTCAAATTATGTCAATCTCACATCGAAAACATACACAAAGGGTCAAAATCAAGTACTACGAGGATTGTATAGAGCAGAATGGTCGATGGATATGGTTGTTCTGGACTGTTCGGCATGTTCCTCGGTGATAGGCTCCGGCGAAGAAGACAATGAGGAAAAGAAAAGCGGTTGAGAAATTCATGGAAAAGCGTTTGAAAAATTCATTGAAAAGCCTTATGTAAGAGAGGAAAATTGTGTTGGATGAAGGATGTGGTAGAGGAAGAAGCAGAAGAAGTTAGATACTGCAACCGTAATTCAAAAATGTCGGAAACGAAGGTGAGCTAGGGCATCTTTAACAATTGACTAAGTAGTTAAATTTTAATTCAGTTTGGGTTGATTAGTTAAAGATGAGATTGAGGGCTAATAGGTCATTTACTCAGGAAAAGTGTGTTACGATGGAAACAAAAAGTAAAGTGCTTTAGAATGGTATTTCAGTATTGAAAAGTGCTCTAGGATGCAATTTTCTCAAAACTCAAAGCCGTCGAGTAATCTATTTATATATAGAGAGATAAATAAATAAAAGAGTCTGATAAATTTTCCTCTTTTTTACCCTAAAACAATCTGATATATTAGGGACGAAAAAATAATATAACTTTTTTTTAGCAAAATGATAGAACTTAAAAACTTAAAATATAATTTCCAAAACTGAATGATTGGAAATCAAAGCTAAAACGCTCTCTAGAAAAACCTAGCGCCGTATCTCCAGAATCTCCTCGCTTGACGGCCGACGGCCTCTCTTCTCGTCGCCGGTTGTCCCCTCGTCTACTTCTCTTCTTGCATGTCATTGTATAGTTGCGGTTTAGGCGGAAGGCGTTTTTCCCGGCTTTGAAGATATTCTCCACAATGTCGTCTTCTCTTTGACGATTCTTCGGCGTTCTTCTCCCTTCATGGTTGCTTCTCCGAGCCTCTTTGTTGTTCAGTTTTGGTCTCCGTCGAGCGGCGATCCTCTCCTTTCTTTCTTGTTTGATGGCCCTCCGGTGACGTTCTCCTTGACTATTGAAGCTTTGTTTTATTGAACCTCGTCCTTGGCTAAATGTGGTCGTGCTCGGTGGTTGGAAGAGGCGGCTCCGTTGTTTAAAGCATGGCGAGATTGCAATTGGTGTGATGAAACTCTCTCACGATGAGATTCGTTACGGTGGTTTTGATGGATTTTGGTGTTGATTGTGAGATGGGTTCCTCACGATTGTAGAGTTGTGAAGGCAATAGTTTTGGTTTGTTTGCATGCAGATTTTGACTTAGCCTACGCTTGTCATGGATGGCCTCTCTCTTTGCTCGTTTGTGCTTCCTTATGTGGTAGTGATGGCGAGAGGTAGTCAGCAGTGAAGTTTCTTAAGCACTGTCTCAGGTTATGGTTAACATTTTGCTAAATTAAATCTCTGACTAGGATTGGAACCACTTGTAGTTTAGGATCTGGTTATTCTATCATATGATCGTGTTTATTGGTTTGTTCTCTTTTGGTTTGTGTATTTTATGGGTTTGTGTTCATGCTTCGTTCTTATTCGTGCTCAGTTTCTCTCGGCCTTAGTCGGATCATGCGGCTTTTGCCACCTCTACAAGAATCAATGATACATTCTCTGTTCAGTTATCGATTTTGAATCGATTAACCAGTTGTGGTTCTAAATGCTTATGTTCTCTTATTTGACGGTTTTGTATTTTGCTATCACGAGACGTTTCGTTCTTCTATTCAGAATTCTACACCATTGATACAGAGATTTTTAGCTACTTCCTATTGGTTAGGAAGAAGACTAAAAACCATCTTTATGATCAAATGTAGTATAGCGGTTTGGATAAGTATCCGGGATATATCTAACCAATTTCGGGCTTTTGATTACACACTAATTCTATAGAGAGAAATGTTAAGTCTAGGAAGATAACAAAGATTGTTTTGTAACTAAACAAACCTATTGAAAACTACTAAATTGCAAAGTCAACNCAAAGATTGTTTTGTAACTAAACAAACCTATTGAAAACTACTAAATTGCAAAGTCA
>OVAU01003644.1:0-10872 GCA_900406315.1 Biscutella laevigata subsp. laevigata
ATGTTTTTGTCTTCAGCTCGCATGGATTCTTGTCTATAGCTTGGCACACTTCTGAAAAAAACCTAAGAAGCATTCTTTATCATCAGTTCGTTCTCCATCACCTCCGGATCCTGGAACGAATCTCTGTTTTTTGTTTTCTTTTGTAAACTGGAAGAGGCTATGAGACACAAACGTTACAGTAACAAATTTTATGAATCTTTTGAATGTTACAAAAGCTTTATAGAATATGCTTTTATAAATACACAATTTAGAAGAAACCATCCCCCAAAAAATCTTTCTTCTTGTGTCAGAATTATGTAAATTTGGAACGCCGATCTCTTCTTGGCCGTGCAACAAGGTATATCCTGCCGTAAACCCATTTTCTACCCAATCCTGATGCAGATTTCTGCGGCGGAAACAAAAAACAAACGATGTTGTTAGAAAGCTACACAGGACTATCAAAGGCAGTTACTGATTAGAACATAGGTTTTTTTACCTCTACTTTGGTACGGAACTCCAAGGTACATTCACAGACATGACAGTCGGCTTTGTGAGCTGATCGGTTAGATTGATCGGATCTCACAAAAGCGAAAACCTACACAAGTTCATCAAACTCAAATGTTAAGAGGACTAGGGAAAACCAGGACTTTTGTTAGTGCAAAAGTACTAGAAAAGATTTTACCTCTTCCCCACAATTTGGGCAGTCTCCTTTTAAAGCCGTTAAGTCATTTCTCCATAACCCTTTAAGTACTCCAACTGCAAACATCATTCTTCGTCTCAGTAACTACTAGCAGATTTTTTAGTAGAAACTGCAAAGTATGTACCTGCAGAAGATGCAATCGGATATCCCAAAGCAGGTCCTAGCACGGTGAGGAGAATCCCATTNGGTCCTAGCACTGCAAGGAGGATGCCGTTCAACTTTGACAAAAGAGGCACAGAAGATGACAATTGGCCGCTATAGACAAACCCTGAGTCTAACGGATTTCCTCCATAGAGTAGGCCAAGGCCATAGAACGTAGGTAAAATGCATGCCGAGGTACCAAATAAGAGAAGCAAGATCCATACGGTAGCTAACAGGAGAACTTGAGATGCATCATCCTGTCCTACAAGGATTTATCTCGATATCAACCCTTGACAAAACATGGTTCCCAGCAAAAACAATGATCATATACTAATCTTGGAAATAGATGTGAAGTGGTAAATAAATGTAAGCAGAGAATTATTTCTCAGGATAGATACTGACGAAGCAGATGTTATACTGAAAAGACTAACAAAACTTAAGAGTGCATAAACTTGTTGGTTCGAGTGTGAAACATCAGGTAGTACCCAGAGAACTATATCACTGCAAGGATCCTTTGTGCCTATAGCCGCTCCTTGGGGACAAATATGACCTTCTTAAACTGAAAACCTATTTGTTCCATATCCCATAGTATGGTGAATGAAAAGTTTGGCTCCATCTATTCTGCATGAGTTAATTGGAAAGATGAACACCGAGCTGATTGTACCTCTGCATCAGCATACGTTGACTGTCGCAAGAGGCTGCAGCGAGGGTACTTGATGACAGATTTTGAACCATACCACCGAAGCTTTAGCTGCAACAGAAATGATAACAATTACAGAACGCAGAGTTCAACACTCAAGTGAACATAAGAAGCACATAATATAGTTATGTTACGATTAATACCTCTACTCTGTCAAACATGTCATCAACTATCAGCGGCTTTCCATTGTAATACGCGTCCCTCGCCTATGTATAAAACATACTTCAATATCCAGTAATTTTCAGCCACCGAAACCAATCAGATATGACTAGACTCGATAGTTTCATCACATTCACAAACTTCATCGAATTTACTTAACAATCCAAGAACTAATTACTATCACAGATTCACTCACAGGTCAAAGAATTAAAACAGAACTAAAACATGGAATTATCAATTCCAGATCACAGAATTCATTTTTCTCCAGTATAAATTTCTGAATAATAGACACACATAGAGACAAATTTCAAGAACGAAACAGACATATCAAGCATACTTGGCTGTAAAGAGCTTCAAGGGTTTATTTGCGGGCGGAATCTATGGGTCCAACGAAGATACAGGAAGGACCTTCCTCACGTGAGGTCTGAGCAGTTAAACCACCTCCACAGCCACGAATTCTGGTAGAGATTCGGACAGAGAAAGGAACTCCGGCTCCATTAATCAACGTGGAAAGCTCAACAATCGAAGCAGAGCCAATAGTGAAGCGAAGCCGAATGGAGGTGAAAGTACCCTCCATGAAGAAAATGTTCAATCTCTTCTGATTCTTCTTCAGTCGCCAGAACAATCGAAAGACGCAGAAAAGCGTGTGGTGGCAGCGGCTGGGCCGAGAAATGGTGACCACACGATACGATTCGGCGCGTGCACGCAACATACATTCATTTATACAGTGGATTATATATGATTGGACGAGAATGCCCTTACCAGCTGTAACAAGATTTTGGCGGGTTAAAATTTTATCATCTAACGGTCGCACAAAAGAAATACAAAATAAGAAGTTTTATCAGCGTACGACACCGTTTTTAAATATTAAAATAATAAAATACATGCGTCTGCCGGGAGTCGAACCCGGGTCTATTGCTTGGAAGGCAATTATCCTAACCGTTGGACTACAGACGCTTGATGTCTTTTTCATATTTGACACAAATTTTATTTATGTTTTGTGCGTAGAATGTTTTTGGATTGATGATTAGTGATGTTGCACATTGTGATGTGAGTAAGACAAAATCATTCTCATAATATATATATATTTTTTTTGGCCATAATCTCTATTTTCTAACACCTTTCTAACTCATCATCGAGTTCGTTTTGTGCTCTTCCGATTTTGCTCTTATCATTCTTGTATATATAGACACAACCATAAGTCCAAATTGGTCAAGCTCGTAGCAATTTTTTTGCCATAACAACTTGCAGTCTCAAGATTTTAAAATGCTTTAGTGTCAAAATGGTAAATGTAAATCTTTCTTCTCCTAGACGTAACTGATTTTCTTTCTTAGCCCTAGAAAATTGTTGGTAAACTGGGTAGGTTCTCATGTAATCTTTCTTGAGCTTAGACAATTTCAAACCATTTTATATCCAAGATTATGTGCAAAATTGCCCAAGAAATGGAATCTTGAGATTTCAAAAACCTGAGCCTCATCAAGGAGACAAGGACTAGTTCTTGAGAAATTAACTAGCATCATATGAAAAGGTAAAGATCTTTTCTTAAAGTACAAGACTTTGGAACACAGAAAAAAATCCATGTCCGTTTTTTATCAGTCAAAAAGTAAATGCCCTTCACGTTCTAAACGCAAACGCAGCAAACGGTTTACGACGGATGTGTAAAATGTTGAAACTAGCTAGGGGGGTAATCATAGGAGTAAAATTAAGATAGCGAGAGAGACTTTAAAAAAACAAACTTTTTTAACTGCTCTTCTCTGAGTTCAGTTGCTTTAAATCAAAATTACGTAGAACAATTTGGGTGAAGAAAATGTTATGAAAACAAAATAAAAATGTAGCAATATGTTAATAGGCTGTAAAAAACTCGATTTTTGGTGATTGTAGAAGCTGTGATTAGAAGCATTTTCTATGCACAATTGATGGTCCAGATTCATCATACTCTGCTTTCGCAATCCACATCTGTAAAAATTTCAAACAATATTTATATCAAGGACAAATAATGTGTTATATTAAGATGAGAAAATGTAAATTATGCTAAGTTTTTGACCTGCTGGAAAGTGCTGAGTGAAGCCAATATAGAGCCACCGATCCAGACACTGTACTTCCTCTCCGGTGGAGCCACGACCTTAATCTTCATACTACTTGGAGCCAATGCTGTAATCTCTTTACTCATTCTATCACCAATCCCACCAAACATGGTAGTTCCACCACTTAGCACAATGTTTCCATACAAATCCTTCCTAATATCCACATCACATTTCATGATAGAGTTATATGTGGTTTCATGGATCCCTGCATTTTCCATTCCGATCATCGATGGCTGGAACAGAACTTCTGGACACCTGAACCTCTCTGCTCCAATGGTTATCACTTGTCCATCGGGAAGCTCGAAGCTTTTCTCAACGGAGGAGCTTGTGTTGGAAGTCTCCAGCTCTTGCTCGTAGTCTAGAGCAATGTAAGAGAGTTTCTCTTTCATGTCTCTAACGATCTCACGCTCAGCTGTTGTGGTGAAGGAGTAGCCACGCTCTGTCAGGATTTTCATGAGGTAGTCTGTGAGATCACGACCCGCTAGGTCAAGACGTAGGATTGCGTGGGGAAGTGCGTAACCCTCGTAGATTGGTACCGTGTGACTCACACCATCTCCAGAATCCAAAACAATACCTAACCAACAATTTGCAAAATAACAAATTAGGGTAAGCATTAAAACGAATTAGGCTAAGCAATATATGTGAAACTGACCAGTTGTACGGCCACTGGCATAGAGGGAGAGAACAGCTTGAATAGCAACGTACATAGCAGGAGTGTTGAAAGTCTCAAACATGATCTGAGTCATCTTCTCACGATTAGCTTTTGGATTAAGAGGAGCCTCGGTTAAGAGAACCGGATGTTCTTCGGGTGCTACACGAAGTTCGTTGTAGAAAGTGTGATGCCAGATTTTCTCCATATCATCCCAATTGTTAACAATCCCATGTTCGATTGGGTATTTGAGAGTCAAGATACCACGTTTTGACTGAGCCTCGTCTCCAACATAAGCATCCTTTTGTCCCATCCCGACCATCACACCCGTGTGCCGTGGACGTCCTACAATGCTCGGGAAAACTGCTCTTGGCGCATCGTCACCCGCAAATCCAGCCTAATTAAGCACCAGAGAGAACATTTTCAAGCTTTTGGTTTAGTAAATTTCTATCGTGTAAATAGCATTTAGAGAAATTTTACCTTAACCATTCCAGTTCCATTATCACAAACCAGCGGTTGAATGTCTTCTCCGTCCGCCATTCTTCAAGTTCCTATCTGAATATATAATACAAGACAAGTAACACACCACAATCTGAAATGGTAAAACGCTTAATTAAGAAGATCCTAGCAATATGTGATATGTTTCTTAGGCATTTTCCATGTAAGTGGTAGTAAAAGACAAATAAGAAAAAGGTAATTAAGTCACCTGGTGAATTTAACGAAGAACAAGACGAGTAATCGGATATATCGTACCCCTGAATGGGTTAAAAATTTCTGAAAATGTAAAGGAGCTTCGCTGTTATATCGCTCGACTGTGAACAGAACGTGACCGTTAGTTTTGCTTGAGCCTATATCTAAGAGCGTGACGACACATGTCCTCCTATTTTTGGTAGCCTAAACGAAAATTACGATTTTTGGTCGTGGTTCGCCGGAAGAATCGGGTCAGTGAAACGTCGTTCTTGAATTGGGCTTTTAATATATGAATCATTGAGTCTTGAGATTTTTAGACCTCAAAATGATAATGGCGGTGACATTTTAGAGGAATCAACCCATGAATCGAAAGTCTCATAACGATGTTTAAAATCTGTCTTCTTTTTTATTTTTTTGTAGTTTGCTATAGAAATTTGACTTCATATAGTTGTATATAAATGTACCAATACGAAGGCAATACTTCTTCATTTTATAGGTAGGAAGTATATTAGTAAAATTTAAACGTAAAATATTAAGCACAAATATATAACAATTGTTTTGTTTACCCAAAAAATATATATATAACAATTGTGTTAGACAAAACCTTACTATCAATCTTAGTACTAGACTTTTTTTTTTACTCTCAAGGAGTAAAGTTGCATAAATCGACAAAGTAATATCATGATATTTCTGTATTTTCTTTAGGAAAAAGTAAGTTTATAAAAAGATTTAAGACAATATTAAACTAATAATTCAGGGGGATATATATATATATGGGTATTTGCTGATAAATAAAATGGGGTAATGATGATAGGAAGTTGGGGGAAGCAACATAATTAAGCATGAGCATGATATGTAATTATTTTGGTATCAGAATGTGTCTTATGTTTTCGTATTAAACTATTAATACATTCAAAATACTTTATACGATTTAATATTTACTACATTGATTTAGTATTACACTACTCCGAATATTACTATACATTGAATTCATTTTGAGACATAAAAAGATTAGAGTGGTATAATATGACAAAATATAATATTACCTTGTGAAATCTTTGCACTGCCTATTTTTTTTAGCAAACATAAGATATCAATCAAAGTTTATTAAAAAGTTGAATTTTTAAAAATGTTTTGAAGAAAAGTGAAAGTTTTTAATCGAAGAAAATGGAAAACAAAAAAAATAGAATAAGAAACGTAGGATGCGGGGAAACCCAAGCAATCTCATATGGACCCCCACAAACCTAGCGTGGAGACATATTGACATCTTTCGAATTATTATTACTAAAAGAGAACACGATCTTCGTTTTAAAACTTTTTTATTAAACTTTTGACGTAAAACATTTTTCATCAATCTAATACTTGATTATCAATATTTTCTTATATGTTATTTTATAAATATCATATCATAATAATCTTATATATTAATTTAAAATATTTATATATTCTTTAGTTTCACGTTATTTATCAAAATATAAATATTGGAATGATTGTAACTTTCATTTTAATTTAAAATTTTTATTTTCATAAACTTTATCTATTGTTTATTATGTTTTCATTTTCTTTCTCTACATTTTGGTGTTACTATTCTCTTGTATATATTATACTCTATTATCTACTTTATATATTTTTATATTTTTGTCTATTAGATAAGTTTAATTTTACCTTTTTTATTGGGTTATGAATAATAACTAATATATATTCATTTTAACATATAACTGACTTTTAAATTTGCATTGAGATTGATTTTATCCGTTGATTAACTCACTTTCAAGAAGTAAACAAAATATTTATATAAATCTTATACTAATTAATATTTATTATTTTATAGTACCCTTAAATTAAATCCTAACTTCAATAGTATATACAAAATTAAAATTTTATTTTAGTTAAATATTTTTAGAAATTTTAAATGTTTGTTAATTGCATTAATATAAAGGTTTTGTTGAATANACAAAATATTTATATAAATCTTATACTAATTAATATTTATTATTTTATAGTACCCTTAAATTAAATCCTAACTTCAATAGTATATACAAAATTAAAATTTTATTTTAGTTAAATATTTTTAGAAATTTTAAATGTTTGTTAATTGCATTAATATAAAGGTTTTGTTGAATATATGTTAATTTAACTTATCTATAAAGAATGATGTGTTCAATCATATTTTTTATCCACATTCAAATATTTATCCAAATTTTGATTTTAATTGGTTCGATTCGACACACTTTCAATTACCCGATAACTGAACTAACCAATATGATTTGACAAAACCACACCATTGATCTATTATTTAATGTATTTGTCAAAACATTCAGATCAAGTGGTTGTGGTCGTACCTATTGTCTTTGAGTTCAAGAATTCGAATCTTTTGTTTTACAAAATTTTTAGTTAATTATTTCAGGGGGGTCACATGTCAATACGGGAGAACACCCCTTCTCCTATCATATATAAGATTTCCATTATTTTTTGTGAAACAATTTTGTGAAAACCGAGTAAAACCACAAAAGAAATGCGAAACTAACCTAAAAAATCATTTATATTTTATACTCCCTCTGTCCCATAATATAAGATTTTTTAGCAATTTGCACACTTATTAAGAAGTTTATTTAATACATAAAATAATCATTAATAAAGTATTAATAATAATTCAAAAGAAAAAAAGAAAAATTTTAATTGGTTGGTCAACTCAATATTAAATGAAAGAACATTAAAAATTGTATTGATATGTGAGAAAATCTTATATTTTGGAACAAAATAAAAATCCTATAAAATCTTATATTTTGGGACAGAGGGAGTACAAATCAGGTAATGGAGCTTTAATTTATGATAATTAGCAATATAATGTGTACGTTATACAACAATTTACAGAACTAAAACCCATGAACACGATCGATCTTAGTTACTATGTGAGTGGGTATCGTGTATCTACATACAATGTGCAAACTTAAACTAATGTTTATACAAATGTTGACATTAGGATCTTGACTACATAATAGCTCAAAGAAGTAAAAAGCTAAAAAGAGAATAGATTCCATTGAAGATGCATCAAATCTTAGTTGGGTAATCACGTGACTTGATTTTTCACGAATCAAAACTAAGTTTAAAAGTCACATCAGCTTTTTTAAGAAAAAATAATAATGTTTATTTTCTTAAATGTCATTTTTCAGAACCAAAATTTCTTTATTTTATTTGAAATATATACATATAAAACATTGGTATATTTCAATGTCATGACTAATAATTTATTTATGACCTAAATAAGTAAATATTGGTTAACTCAGCAACATGGAAGAGAGTTCTGATACTGTGCTTATTTAACTAAATTTAGAAATAATATTTTTGAAAATTATCTACTTTATTTTGATACTGTACTTATTTAATTTATAGAGACAACTAAAAAGTGAAAAAGACATGAATCTGACTATCTGAGTATGGAGAAAGAAAGATTTCTTTATGGCTAAAGTTTTAACAATTTACTATTATATAAAGAGATAAGAGACATTAGACAATGATATTATACAAATTTAACTAATTATCTTTGTATGTAAATGCATATACACAGAAATATATGCATATACGTTATGTTTCTGCATTGGATCCCACGCACAAAGTGGGTTTTCATTTCAAATTATCTGATTCAGGACCCACATATAATATTATTGTTATTATTCTTTTTAATAAGTTTTATAAAGATGTAAATTAGGATTTATTTATTTATTGGTACCTTAATTAGAGAAAGGCCTCTTTTTAAGGTCTGAATGCCTCTTCCTAAGAGATTTTGAGGTGCGGCTCTTTGTTATATATCTAACACACATACAGACTAATTAACACCGAGATCTTAGTATCAAGTTCTTTGCGTTTAAAACAAGTACAATAATACAAATACATACATCTTCAACTGTTTCTGATTTTACACTCTCTCTCTTTCTGTTTCCCTAGCTCGCTCCTTCTGATAAGATGTCAAACACTAAGATTTTACAGNACTCTCTCTCTTTCTGTTTCCCTCGCTCCTTCTGATAAGATGTCAAACACTAAGATTTTACAGTTACTACTTGATGACAAAGATATCTCAGACGACATGCAACAACCTGAGAGTCTCCCAGTTTCACCAAAAGCGGAGCCTTTAGTAGATTCATCACTATCACCGTATCATCAAGAAACTCAAGAACAAGAACAAGAACAAGAAAAGCTCCAAGATGGATCGAGAAGAAAACGAAAATGGGAATATGATGATGATGATGATGAAGCTTCCTCGGTAGGGTTCGCAGAGACGCCAATAAAATCGAGCATTAAGTGTTATTGTCCTCCTCGTCCACCGAGAAAGCCCAAAGCTACTCCGGCGATGAGAAAGAGAGCCATGTGGGTAAAACGATCGATAGTTCTTTTGGATGTAGCTAGAGAGGTCGAATCCATGTTTCCTCCGTCTGTTCTTCAAGATTTTGGTAAAAAGATTAAGAAAGCTAGATCTTGATCTATATTCTATACGTAATACTCATAGACTTAATTTTTTTTTTTAATTATCTATGTTTGCATTACCAGTTTCTACGCTATGTTATTGGATTTATATTTAAAAACAACAAGTTCAGTGTTTTTATCAAACTGATATGATCAAATCAAGTTTTGTTCATTTTTGAAGATTTCGGTAAAAGGATATATTGAGAGAGCTAGATCTTCATTTGTAAATTTGCAGAATTCGAGTTGGACGATGATGCCAAACTCTTAATATAAACCACTAAATAAGTAAATACTCCCTCTGATTCATTTTAATTGAAGTTTAAGGTTTNATTTATAATTTAGTTTTGCTACATTATATTTATTGAAAATACATGTTATTATATTTTTTTTATTTTAAAAACACATATATTTCATGAAAACTCAAAGCCATGTGAATTTAGATATATTTTAATGTAAAATCTTAGTAAGCGAATTTTTTTCTTAAATTAATTTATGAGGCCATATATAGCACAATTACCATAAAATATAAAATTATGAATATCAATTCACAGGAGTAAACTCTTTATTTGTCGTATATCCAAGGTTTCTACTTATCTTCACATATATTTTTTGTTTCTTAAATATATAATTGGAGTATCCTAAGCTAAATGTCCACAAAAAAAACAATGCATATGGTTAATATATCTCAATCTAATTATCTAAACCCCAAATACATTCACAAAGTCAACTTCTAACATCTAATTAGAAGTTGACTTTGTGAATGTATTTGGGGTTTAGNACAATGCATATGGTTAATATATCTCAATCTAATTAGAAGTTGACTTTGTGAATGTATTTGGGGTTTAGGGAACTTTAAGCTCGAATCTTGGAAATTTTCAGTGTAATTTGACTTTTGTCCCCCTCAGACAAAAGCAAACATGCGTCCTTGATCATCCCCACACTTATCTTATTCATTTCGTACGAAAATATTCCCCTCTCGAGGTAAATCACGCATATATAATCTATTCTAATCTTATTTCACATACATAATATATTATTTACATGTACATAATGATGTAAACTATTTATCTCCAATATTACCTCACAAATCACAATCAGAACATGTGTATAACCATTTACTTTGATGGGTTTCTCTTTCGCATATATCACATCAATATTTGGTAATTAACAAACTTCAAAAACGATTTGTTCTGCATAAACCGCATTGGCAACGCCGTAGGCCTGGGCAAAATATTCGCTAGATCCGCTCCGATTCGCTATTCGCTTGGATTCGATTCGAAAAGTAAGAATATCCGTAGAATTTCGGAGC
>OVAU01003645.1:0-10869 GCA_900406315.1 Biscutella laevigata subsp. laevigata
CACGGTATGTGATTTCTTCTTCCGATTCTCTTAACTCCTCTATTTCAATTCATTCATATTCGTTTCCAATCTGTGAATATTGCCCCCTTACATCAAATTATATGGCCAGTTTTACCATTTCTCTGAAATACGAGACAAACATACATTAATATACTTGTTTGGTTCTCTAGAAAATCAGTTGAACCATTAGTACCAGACCAATAGTACTAATATTACTAAACATACCAAGTCAAACTACTCCTACCAGTCATACTACTATTACCAATCGAACCAAGGAAGGGTAAATTTGTGATTTGTTTNTATTTCTGCTCTTTCTGTACAGTCGCAAGTACCTGATGCGCTTTCACGAGCTCTATCGGGTTCGGGTGAGGCCATGGACGGATCCGAATCCCGTGTCTACCAACAACTACTCGAGAGTTCTTCAGAGTACCGTTATTAGTTGTTGCCAGAGGTTTCAACCGGAGAAGCTGGCTTACGCCGCCGGAGCTGACAGAAAGAAAAGGCGTAGTGTAGAAGTTGGTGGTTGAAGTCGAGAAGAGGAAGAAAAGGACTAAATGACTGAAGCGGAACCCTAAAATCAAGCTGATCAAGCAGCAAAGACCATGAATGACGAGCCAAAACACAGAAGATGGAGATATCCCGACGAAACCTCCATCGAATGACTGATCAAACGACGCCGATGATCGGAAACTGTTTCCTCGACGGTTCCAATAACTCAATCGGAACACAGAGAGCTTCATCTTCATCGTTTCTCTCTTCTTCTTCTTGCTCTTTGTGAACAGTTAGAACGAAATGATAAACAGAGGGAAAAATGTCAGTTAAGATTAAATGAAATTAATTAATAACTTTACATTTACGGTTTAATTTGACTTTGTTAATAATACCATTGTTTATGGTTGTTACCCATTTGCTGGTACAACAAACATAATTTATACGGGAAATCGAAAAGAATTAAGCAAGGTTGGTTTTATAGATTAATGATTAACACGTGCTAGTTATTAGTGAGATGTTAAAGTTGTTATGTCGCAAGAAATTATTCGCCGGAGAGTAATGATTGATTAGGGAAGATATTTGGGTCAAGAACGTGTATAATTAGTGAGTCGTATCGTTAATTAATGATGTTTGCTTGAATTTGATTACGTCAGCAGTCAACGAAACAAGTTACACACAATACAAATTCAAGGTATATTCATAATACAAAATTCTAATATTTTTATAAATAATTTAACATTGATGAATTATTATCTTAATTTTCTAAAATACAAATTCAAAAATATTTTAATTTTTTATCAATTACTATTATAAACCAAATTAACATAAAGAGCAAGATTAACATACGGAGCAAAGTATATTGTTGCTCCAATGGTGTATAACTCGGAGTTACAGTTTCGATTGCTCTGCCTCTGTCAAGGTAAAATAATAATTGAAGATTTCAGCTGATTTGGTTTCTGAGGGGTCTATCAAAATTCTGATTAGATTCTGAAATGTAGAAGGATTGGCCATTGCTTGTGCAGTTCTGTGCTAATGATCCTCATACACTCTTCGAAGCTACATAGAAAATGACGAAAATTATGACAAAATAAATTAGTTAGTAAAAATACATAATACTTTTGTTTTGATGCAAATCTCGGTAATATTATGAGCAATCGAATTCGAGTTCGGGATCACGCCAAACACCAACAATTGAAAGTGGATTTGGTTGAGAATATTTGGCTCAAGTTCGGCACGAATCAAGATTACAGTTAACCTTTTTTTTATCCGTTTAAATATGTACTTCTTTTTATATTATGTTTTTATTTTCATTTTATTTATAATTATATGTTATATGTTATGAAATTATTTTTAAGTTTTAAGCAAAATTAAATAAATTATATTTTATTTCTAATTTTATAATTTATAAAAAATAATATTTTAATCTTAAGAAACTCAAATTATATCTACCATTGAAGCCCTTTTTTGTTTAAAATTCCAAAATTTCTTCCTTTGTTTCTTGCCATTATTTTTGATTAATCTAATCTTAAGAACCTCTTACCATTGCACTTTTCTTAGGATTCTTCAGCAGACGGAATTTTTATCGCATCACTTTCATAGGTTTGTTGATTCTTATAACTGTGTGATTCAAGGATTCTGGTTCCTGATTCTGTAAATGATAAGTAAAAGGATTTGGGGTATAGCAAGACGAGGAAACTATGGTGCGTTCTTGATGGATAATCTTCATCTGGTAAAATCACTTGTCGAAAAGTTAGTTCAGAACCTCAATGTTCCTGTCTCTGGTAAAATCCGGATTTTCCCAAACCTTCAAGATACACTCAATTACGCTAAGATGTTAGAAGATGCTGGTTGCTCTCTACTAGCTGTTCACGGTAGAACAAGAGATGAAAAGGATGGGAAACAGTTTAAGAATCCCTGTTCTAGGGAATGGTAATGTTGTTGATGACTGCATTGCAGAAACGGGTGTTGAAGGTGTTCTTTCCGCTGAGACGCTTCTTGAAAACCCGGCTGTGTTTGCTGGGTTTCGAACAGCTGAACGGGCAAAGGATAGACAAGAAGAGGGATTCGTTGATGGAGGATTAGATCAGGGAGATTTAGTTGTTGAGTATTTGAAGTTATGTGAGAAGCATCCGGTTCCGTGGAGAATGATTCGATCTCACGTACAAAAGATGTTGGGTGATTGGTTTAGTGTTCATCCACCAGGTTAGAGAACAGTTTCATGCTCAAAACATTTTGACGTTTGAGTTTCTTTATGATAGAGAATATAGTGAAACGTTATTCTTTGAAATTCAAATTGTAAACAAACTCCTATATTCCTGTTTATAGTGTGAATATGCTGTATGATCGATTGCCTATTTAAAGGCTTATTCAATATAGTAATCCCTCAGGGAATTTCTCAAATTCACATGGAATCAGAGCCTCTTTGGATCTGAAACCCTTTCTCTCTTTTTCCTCTAAAAAGCTCGATTCCTCCTTCTATTCTCAGAAGAATCGATCACCTCTTCTCTTCTCCTTCAATCTCTGTTTCGTCTCTCCCTTTGTATCAATGGCTGAAGAACGTGCCTTTGGTGTTACTCCCAACAAGACCATCATACCTGTGTCTCTAGACTTCGATGAGCACAACTATGATACTTGGAGGGAACTTTTCACCAACCATTGCTTAGCCTATGATACTCTTCAGCACATCGACGGAACAGCTGTTCCGACAGGGGATGATCTCCCTCAGTGGCGTAAACGAGACGCTCTCGTGAAAAATTGGATATACACCACGGTGGCAAAACCTGTACTCAAGATGGCCTTTCAAACAGGCGGCTCAGCTCGTGATGTTTGGATTCGTATCGAAGCCCACTTCCGCACCAACAAAGCAGCACGCGTGAGAACCCTTGATGCTGAGCTTCGCGCGCTCCGTCGTGGCGACTCATCAATCCAAGAGTTTGCTCAGAAAATTCGATCTCTGGCTGATCGAATGGCCAATCTGGATACAGAAGTTCCAGATGGTAATCTCGCTACTTATCTCGTTGAAGGTTTGGGTCCCAAGTTTTCCAACATTGCCACGATTGTGGCACACAGAGACCCATATCCCACCTTTGCTCAAGCTAGACAGATGCTGGAACTAGAAGAAACAAGGCTGGCGAATGCAGAACGTGATCCTCACCCATCTCACGCTGATCACTCTTCCTCTGCTGCTGCATTAACAATCTCGGAACCGAGCGTTAATCAGCCTTCTCCACAGCAACGCCAACAGCATCGCAACAACTCCAACCAAGAGAACAATAACCCGAATCAGCAACAACATCGCAGAACAGCTCGAATCAACACTGGAGGTTGGAAGAAATTTAAGGGCAAGAACCTCGCCAACCAAGGTCGTGCACCAAACACCTACTGGACACGCCAAAACAGTGATGATTATGTGCATCAGCAGCAATGGCAACAGCAATGGCAGCAGCGTCCATCTCCTCCACCACACCAATACATTCCGATGCCACAATGGAACCAAGGACAACGATACAACAACCCTTCGCCACCGCCTCCACAGTACCCGAACTCTCCCACTCCTTACCCCCAACGTCAACAGCATCATCATCAGTATGCCAATTATGCTCCAATGGAGGCCTACACCACTGATACGATGCCAGACATAGGAGGTGGCGAGAATTGGTACATGGACACGGGAGCTACAGCTCATTTATCGAACTTCCCTGGTATCTCTAACTCTACTCTTACTCCTAGCATTAATCAATCTGTCATTGTTGGTAACAGAATGCAAATCCCTGTCACTGCCATTCGAACCACCAACATAAATACCAACACCCGAAACTTTCGTTTAAACAATATATTGGTGGCTCCTAAAATTGTCAAAAATCTGATTTCGGTTAGAAAATTTACTAGGGATAATTTTTGCTCTATCGAATTTGATCCATATGGTTTTTCTGTGAAGGATCTTCAGAACGGGATGACAATGCTCCGATGTGAGAGCTCCGGTGATCTATATCCCTTGCCCTCCTCGCTTAATAAGTCGACTTCGACAGCTCTCTTGGCTTCTTCTCCAGACTTATGGCATCGGCGCCTTGGTCATCTAAACAACTCTGTTTTGCATTCTTTATTTTCGAATAAAACCATTGATCTTAATAAAGAGCCTTTTCCTACTTTTTGTGATATTTGCAAAGTCTCTAAACACACTAAAATGCCATTCAAAAATTCGACCTCCACCTCAGAAAAACCATTTGACTTAATACATTTTGATGTTTGGACCAGTCCCATTCAAAGCATAAGTGGTATAAAGTACTACGTACTATTTTTGGATGACAAAACACACTTTCTATGGGTATACCCACTCAGAAAGAAAAGTGATGTTTTTGACAAATTTTTACACTTTCAAGCCATTGTCAAAAATCAATTCGCCACCAACATCAAAGCCTTGCAATGTGATAATGGTGGGGAATATGACAATGCAGATTTCCATAAACTGTTCGACAAAGAGGGCATAAGTTTTCGCTTCTCTTGCCCCCATACGTCGCAACAAAATGGAAAGTCTGAGCGTATGATCAGAACCATTAACAATGGTGTGAGAGCTCTTTTGACTCAAGCTCGTTTGAGCAATACTTATTGGGTTGAAGCTTTGAATGCGGTCACTCATATTCTGAACATAATTCCCTCTTCCGCTATTCAGAATCAAATTCCCTTTAGCCTCTTATTCAACAAAACACCCACTTATGATCATCTTAAAGTTTTCGGGTGTCTTTGTTTTCCGAGCTTGAATCATTCTTCTCTTCATAAGCTTGCTCCGCGATCGACACCATGTCTCTTTCTCGGCTATCCGACCCATCATAGGGGTTATAGATGCCTTGACTTGAAGACAAATAAGGTGATAATCTCGCGTCATGTGTATTTTGATGAAGACACATTTCCAGCAGCAAAAACAAACTCTAGTGAATCTTCTACGTATGATTTTTTAGACAATTTAGAGGAGCCATCACCATTGTTTAAAAAGATCCTTACTCAGCCTCTTCAAACACCACCGCAAAACACCACCATACCACCTAATCAAACCGCTAATCCTCCTGTCCCGAACCACGAAACCAACCAAGTTCGTCAACCTGATCCGGTTACACACTCAATGGCCACAAGATCGCGCCATGGAATTAGGAAACCAAAACAAATTTTCTCTCTTCTCACTACCAATAAATCTCCCCTTCCTAAAAACCATAAACAAGCCTTGGGGGATAAAAATTGGAGACCAGCAATGATAGACGAAATTAATGCTATGAATAAGAACAAGAGTTGGGATTTGGTCCCAAAACCGATGAATACAAACATTGTGAATTCAATGTGGCTATATCGCCATAAACATGATGCTAATGGTATTCTTAATCGTCATAAGGCCAGGTTGGTTGCGAACGGAAAATCTCAGGAGGAAGGGATAGATTACGATGAGACGTTTAGTCCGGTTGTTAAACCAGCAACAATCAGGACGGTGCTCAACATAGGTGTTGCTCGCAATTGGCCAATTCACCAGCTGGATGTACAAAATGCATTCCTCCACGGTGATCTTGAGGAACTTGTGTACATGTACCAGCCACCTGGATTCGTGGATTCGGCACGACCGAATCATGTATGCAAGCTTCGCAAAGCCATTTATGGGCTTAAGCAGGCCCCGAGAGCTTGGAATGCTCGGTTTGCGAATTTTTTACTAACCTTGGGTTTTGTAGCGAGCAAAGCAGACTCCTCTCTCTTTATTTGCAGGAAGGGTCAAGAGATAGCATATCTTCTCTTGTACGTCAATGACATCATCCTAACAGCCTCCTCGACATCTTTGCTCGCCAGCATCATCGGCTCTTTAAAGCGTGAGTTCCCGATGAAGGACTTGGGCCACATACATCATTTCCTCGGTGTGAAGGCTACGAAGAACGCCTCGGGTCTGTTCCTTAGCCAGAGCACCTATGCGAGAGACATCTTGGACCGTGCTCATATGGCGGAGTGCAAGCCGGTATCCACGCCAGTAGATGTCAAAGCCAAACTCTCGGCAGAGGGCAGTCCGAAGCTGTCTAATCCAACAGAATATCGAAGCTTAGCAGGAGCTCTTCAATATCTGACATTCACCCGTCCAGATATTACCTATGCCGTACACCAAGTCTGCCTGTTCATGCATGACCCTCGTGATCATCACATGCAGGCTCTAAAACGGATCCTCCGTTATGTCCATGGAACTATCAATATGGGCATGCAAATGCACAAGGGGCCATATGACTCTCTCACGGCTTATACGGACGCGGATTGGGCAGGATGTCCCGACACCCGTCGTTCCACCTCTGGTTATTGTGTTTACTTGGGTGAAAATCTGATTTCTTGGTCTGCAAAACGCCAACCAACGGTGTCTCGTTCAAGCTCCGAAGCAGAATACAAAGGTATTGCCAATGCCGTGGCAGAATTGACGTGGACGAGAAACCTTTTACGTGAGCTTGGCGTCAACATACCAAAGGCCTCTGTTGTCTATTGCGACAATATAGGCTCGGTCTACCTCTCAGCCAACCCGGTTCGTCATCAACGGACGAAACATATCGAGCTTGACATCCACTTTGTTCGGGAGAAGGTAGCATTCGGTGAGGTAAAGGTTCTACACGTTCCTACATCTCTGCAATACGCTGACATATTCACAAAAGGTCTACCGACGACTCTCTTTGAGCAGTTCAGATCCAACTTAACCATCCGATCCTCGGATGCTTCAACTGCGGGAGGGTGATAGAGAATATAGTGAAACGTTATTCTTTGAAATTCAAATTGTAAACAAACTCCTATATTCCTGTTTATAGTGTGAATATGCTGTATGATCGATTGCCTATTTAAAGGCTTATTCAATATAGTAATCCCTCAGGGAATTTCTCAAATTCACACTTTACAGTCTTGTGGATCAACTAAAAGAGCTTGGAGGACGAGTTCCACTCTACAAAAGGAGGAAGATAGATACTCTGGAGCTCCAAGAGTGTTGTCACTTTTTAACAAAAAAGTAATTGATCTGATTGAATTTTCACAAGATTGAAGATTACAGCAAGAAAAGTGAAGAAAAGGTTTTTATTTTATACAAACTCCTCCGCGAATTGACGGTGGGAGTGACCACCGTCTCTGTTGATTTGACTCTCAACGAGAGTTTTTGTTTAGCGCACATGTTTACTCAAGGCGATGGAGAAACAGAACGTTTCTTACGACCACGACAGAACTGCGTGCTGTTTTTATCCATCCTCTCCAACACGTAGTGTGCAAGCATATCGTTAGAGTCTACGAGATTCTCCCGGCAAAGAAACTCGTCGCCGCAAAGTCTCTCGACGTCTCTGTAATAATCATGAACGAACACGTGTGTCTTCGGATTCCCGCCTACTTTTTTACTCCGGGAAAGAACCGCCGCCGTGAAAATCGATGACATCCTTCCCGGAACATCTCCACCGTCGCCACGTGGCCCGTCTACTAAGATCACATCCCAATCGACATCGTAGACGTGATTCGGCAGATCGTTGAGACCCAATTTACAATCGGAAAATAGGAGATTCTGAACGGGACGACACTCGTTCCTCGCCGCTTCTTTAACCGCGGACACAAGCTCAACCGCCTCACTCGCTTTCGTAGTGTACTGAACATCGAAAACATCAATCTCCGGGTGGATTTCTTCAAAGTAAGCCGCGTAGTATCGATTCTCTTCGATATATACCGTACGACCATTATGATTTAACGATTTCCATAAAAGAGTTTCGTGTGTCAGACCAAAAACAAGGAGATTACACGGCTGAGAGCAGCGACGAAGAACGTCGGAAATCGATTTCATCTCTCCGTAAGACATATGAAAGCTATCGTTAGATCTTGAGGCATAGTGAAGCAGAGAATTGATAGCAGTCGTAGGCAAATGAGAGATCGGAGCGGAGGAGACAACGGAGGAGACGGTGGAGTTGTTCTTGGAAGGGATGATGGAGTCCGTAGTGTAGAGTAGAGTGAGGAGAAAAACGATTGTGAAGAGAGAGACAAAAGCAAGAAGCCATAGACGATTAGTGCTTGTTTGCTTTTGAATGTATGGATGAAGAAGTATAAGCTTAGTGTTTGTGTTTCCTCCACTTTTCATTTTTCTTTGCTTTTTGGTCAGAGATGAAGAAGAGATTGACTCTGTTTTAAAAGCAAATGTGAACTATTAAAGACTTTGAAGTGAAACCTGTCAGAGAATGACGATGACGTCACAAAGTGAATTTTGGAATAGTTTAATGCATATGTTTTAATATTTTCTAGAAGATTAATTCGCTTAGGAATCTTATAATTGAATCTCCAATATTTGTTTTCCTTATAAATTTGGTGGTTTTAGGAGATTTGTGATGGTGACATTTCTCTAATACAATTAAGAAAACAACATTTATCTAACATAGACATTGTCACCTAATTCACAATATTGAAAATTTCGAA
This sequence comes from Biscutella laevigata subsp. laevigata, assembly GCA_900406315.1. Classification (NCBI taxonomy): domain Eukaryota; kingdom Viridiplantae; phylum Streptophyta; class Magnoliopsida; order Brassicales; family Brassicaceae; genus Biscutella; species Biscutella laevigata. Next base: position 8,929 of record OVAU01003645.1, read on the forward strand.
TATATCCTTGAATATTAATGAAGAAAACACACATAGATGTTTTGTCTTTGATATAAAATTTAGAATAAAAAAAATGAAGGAGGAGGAGGGGTGGTGTGAAGGAAGAGGTGGTTGCATGGAGCTGGTGAGAGGGAAGAAGAGAGAAAAGAAAGTGTCGGCGTTTTGGTTACTGCAAAGTGACAGCATAACTAATTTACAGGACACAAGTCTTTGTCCCTTCTTCTTCTCTTGTTTATTTTCTACGGAATACTATTTAATTCTATATATTTGCAGTATACTATGATTATCATATATTATATGAAAAGAATAACGTCTTAATACATTTGTTTTACTTTGTGTAAAAAGAAAAATACATTTGTTTTACTTTTGCGAAAAAAGTAGTAAAGGATTTCTAGATCTATCAGAACAAACATTTATTTTTGATATCTTCGTATTCTTTTATATATTAAAAGAAAACTGATCAGAGACTACATGTCAAATCTACATTTTTCTATTTTATTTTTGTTTTAAAATTTTGATATTTTTACAAAATTACCAGACACACACATATATATATTTTATTATTTTTAATTGATTGTTAATAATTGAGTTGTCAAACAATATATTTTTAATTTTTTTATATAATTTAAATTATTCAAAATCACAAAAAATCATTTAATTATTAAAGATTCATATTTAAAAAGCAATCTAATAATTATATTAAATTAAATAAAAAAATTAACAATTTTTATGATACTAATAAAATTTGGATATACCCCGAATTCTAATTTAGTTTTGTTATTAAACGAGAATCACGATTAAAGAGAAAACTCATATACAAAAGAGCAAATTAATGTTTAATTAGACTCCACAATTTAACAACCCTAGGTTTAAAAGTTAAGAAGGTTTCTTCGTCTAAGCTTACATGTTACAAACTTACATAAGAAGTGAGATAAGGTAAAAACAACTCTCTCTCCAACTCTTTTCTCTCTCCAAACTCTCTCTCTTCGATTTGAGTTTACCGGAGAGGAAGGAGACGGAGACTCTCTCCCCACCGCCTGAGCACAAGCCCTTGCGCCGCGAGTTCCCAGATCCAACCGGCCNACCGGAGAGGAAGGAGACGGAGACTCTCTCCCCACCGCCTCAGCACAAGCCCTTGCGCCGCGAGTTCCCAGATCCAACCGGCCCTCGAATAAGCTCCGTCGCCGGCGGAGGTTTACTTCTCGCGAAAGCGCCGTGGTCGTCGGATCTCGGCGGAGGAGTCTCCTTCTTAAGGCGATGCGGCGCTCGGTCCTTCCTCTGCCCGTTCGGCTCGCCATCTCCCGATCTTCGCCTGTGCAAAGGTCCTCGCGTCGTGGCCGGTAAATCACCCTCCTCCCTCGCCGATGGTTCCGGATTCTTCTTGAAGATGATCTTCTATCTCCGAGACTGCTGCATGAAGGTTTCACCGGTGGATCTGGTGTGACAGCGAGGTTATAGCAACTGCTGTTGAAGCCTTCAATTCGAAATCTCTTCGGCTCCTCGGTAAGTTCTCGTCTTCTCTTCAGCCGTCCGGTGGTGAACCCGTTAGCGGTTCTGCGGCGGAGTCGGGTCTTCTTTGGTTTGTTGTCTGGTTTCGGTAGTGCGTGTCGCGAACGTTTAGGGTTTCCTAGGTCTCAGCTCTAGCTAGTACCGGTGTGTGCGTTGCGGCGGCGGTTTGGTCATCGGAGGCGGTGGCGGAGGGTGTTTGAAGATGGTTCTTTTTAGGTTTAAGCTTGTTTTGGGCTTGGGTCTTTTCGAACTATTTCGAGGGCCGATTTTGGGCCTTTTGGGCCTTGCTGTTGGGCCTCAGTTTCGGGCCTGTTTTCTGTTTTGGGCCTAGGGTTTTAGGTTGGGTCTGGTTTGTTTGTAGTTTTAGCGGCTAGGGTTAAGCAGTCTCCGGTTCGGGTGGGTTTGTTGTTAGCGGCTCTGGCGCGCTTTTTG
>OVAU01003646.1:0-10867 GCA_900406315.1 Biscutella laevigata subsp. laevigata
ATTACAAGTGTCACTATGTTTGACACTAATCTCATTTTGATATAAACACCTCATTAGTTAGATGTAACTTCCTCCTTGATTTTGTATTACTATAAATATGTATTGGTGTATCATTCAAATCATATCAATCAAAAACACAAGAATACATCATTTTCACTATCTCTCTCTTTGAAAAAAAAAAAAAAAATATTTTCTTATAAACACAAGTCTTATATTATATTACACAAAAATTTATTATTTTTATGTTTTCATGAATAGCGATATTACATTTATAGATGTATAATTTTTTTTTTTGGAAGTATAATTATTATTTTTATTCGAACAAAGCAATAATTGATTTCTGGTATATTTCTTACTAACAGTGGACACGATGCGCTTAGATTTGTCTCGTGTGATATGTTTTTTGGTCAAAAAAATGCCACGTCATCTCACCATCTCGTTCCTTATCATTCTCTTACCCGCCAACGTCGTTCGTTGCGACACAGCAAATAATATCAGAACACTTTTTTTTTTCTTTTTGTTAATTTAATTTAATTAATCGTGCGAACTAAAAATTAATATAAAACTTAAGAATTTACCCTTCTTCCTCGTCTTCGTCATCATCTTCGATTCTTCTGTATCATTATCGGTTTCATGTCGTTCGAATTCTCGACGACATTTGAATCTCCTTTACCTTCGGGAATCTGACATTTCTTGTTTCGAATCGGAGAAAACTAGCGCAGCCGGGGGAATCATTACGAGTACGACCACCATGGATCAGATTTATTCTGATATAATGGATCTCTTCAATAAATCCTCTTTTACAGACACATTCGTCGACATCTTGCTCTGCGCAGTTCCGATTTGGCTTGCTGTCATGATCGGGTTATTGATCGGATGGTCTTGGCGTCCGAGATGGACCGGTTTGATCTATTTAGGGTTCCGTTCTAAGCTTCGCTTTCTTTGGACTGCACCGCCGGGATTTGGTGCTCGTCGTCTTTGGCTTGCTTTCACCGCTCTCTCCGCCTTTTCCGTTTGCCGCACCATTTGGTCAAGGCTCGATACCAGAGCCAACAAATCCTCCCCTGCTTCAGCTTCGTCGTCTGCTCCTGTAGAAGAGATTCTTCAAACTGATGGAACAGGAGTAGCCTCCAGGTCAGTATATGGTCAAGAATATATCTTGTTTCCTGCAATTTTGCAGAGTCTCTGTTCTGTTCTGTTTTTTTTTTTTTTTTCTATGGCTGCTTACACAGTTTTTTAAAAGATCATAATATTATAGTTATGTGTTCAAAAACGAAATGTTTACTTCCATTTTAGTCACAAAAGATATATATATATATATATATGTGTGTAGTTTGAGTTTTCATCTTTTGGTATATCGATAATCTTTTTTGCAGCCTTGATACGAATGACTTAGCAAAAGGAAGTATTTTGCAGTAATTGATTATGTTTAGAACCTGTGGATTTGCAGGACGGTGAACGAGCAGGAAATTGTGACAGAGAATGATCTAGAGCATCTGATACAGCTGCTTGAAGTTGGAAATGCAGCTATGGAATGGCAATCAATGATGGACAAGACTACTCCAAATATGAGCTATCAGGCTTGGCGCTATGATCCTGAGGTAATCTAAGTTTTAACTCTTGCTTTGTATCATGCAACTGAAGGAACACGCCAAATCATGGAGTAATAGATGCAAGACACGTTTGTCGAGAAAAAATAATTCTTTTGAGCGTTTTGAATGACATCTAACTTGGAGACTTTTCTTTGGGATAGCTACGGACGATCAATTTTAATGATCGATCGTTTTTGGTTTTTGGTAGTATTCATTGTTTCGCTTTGGTTACTTAAGCATGATGTGATGCACTCAGCATTATACTTGAAACTGTTTTTTATTGCTAGAAAACTAATGGTTCCTTAAACAGCATAATCTAGATCAAAGCGTATTTTTAGCCTGAAAGGTTGTACTGTTTGTCAGACAGGTCCAGTTGTTTATCGCAGTCGTACTGTGTTTGAGGATGCATCTCCAGATATTGTTAGGGACTTTTTTTGGGACGATGAATTTCGACCCAAATGGGATTTTATGCTTGCCAACTTCAAAACTTTGGAGGAGGACCCTCAAACAGGAACAATGATTGTTCAGTGGAGAAAAAAGGTCTTTGGACCGATACTTTGGTCTTCTTAACAAACCAGTCCCACATTAAAAGCTGTTGTCAATACTAATTTCTTTTGCTTGCAGTTCCCTTTTTTCTGTAGTGACCGAGAGTATATCATTGGCCGGAGAATATGGGAGTCTGGAACGAAGTATTATTGTGTGACAAAGGTATTGTCATACTTCAATAATTTACTTTTATGTCCCATGGATCGAAGTGTGTAGTTTATTATGTATTGGGGAAAGAGATACCTGAGAATTCTAAATACCTAGAGATAATTCAGGGAATGAGACCATAGTCTCTTAGTTTTTCAGTTCTATCAATTTTCATTCCATTCCTAGTGAAAAATATTGGTCAAATAAAGAAAAATCCAACTTCTAGGCTTAGCTCGCCTAAACGTTACATAAAGTTTTTATACTTTCATATTGCATGGACCATGGGAATTGCATATCTTTAGTAGATGATATGCATTTTATGTATATAACGTAACGCTTTTTTGGTATTGTAGGGAGTTCCTTATCCAGCTCTACCAAAGCGTGATAAGCCTAGGCGTGTGGAGCTTTATTTCTCAAGTTGGGTTATCAGAGCAGGTAAGTCTTTTGAAATGCAAGTCTTTGATTTCTTTAAGTTGCCATATGATTTGATCTTTAAGCAAATACAAAACAAATGCAGTTGAATCCCGAAAAGGAGATGGGCAGCTATCGGCTTGTGAAGTATCCCTAGTCCATTATGAAGACATGGGAATCCCAAAAGACGTGGCAAAGTTAGGCGTCCGTCATGGCATGTGGGGAGCCGTCAAGAAGCTGTATTCTGGGTTAAGAGCCTACCAAACCACCAGAAAAGCAGACTCCAGTCTATCCCGGATTGCCCAAATGGCAAGAATCACCACAAAACTGAACATGGATTCTACAGAATCATCGACAAGAGATGAAGACAGAAGCAGAGCGATGGACTACGCAGGGAGACAACGTGACAACTTAAGAATGGACTGGAAATGGATTGTTGTGGGAGGTGTTGCATTGGCTTGTGGCCTTCACACTGGGGTCATTGGTAAGGCTTTACTGGCTGGAGCTGGCCAGAGACTTGCTCGCAGGTGAAAAAACCTCGCCGTATTCTTATTATCATTATCTTCCCTTGACAGAAAAAGAGAAACATACGTATATATAACCAAGGGAATTGTATTTTTGTACTCTTGCAACTTCAATGAGAAGAGCATCTGGTTTTGATGGTGAACCATGTAGAGTTGTAGCTTTTGAGCTATGGATTTTACATTATGTCAAGTCCAATCTTGTTACAAAGAGAGTGAGATATATATTTCATAAAATCTTTGTATGACATAACTTCTCATCATCTGCCTCAATTCGCTGCAGAGTTCACCACAAGCCGTACTTTATTCCTCTTATGGTTGCAAATGAAGTTCCTCGTTCTGCAGATCAACAAAGGTTTCTTCTGGTCTCGTGGAGGCTACAGATTCATCACCATACGCAGTGTCTGATTCATCTGAAACCCAGTGTTCATCATCTGAACCAAAATCGACATCTGTTTCGGATAGTAAACCCTTTGCCTGAATCTCATTTTCCTCGTCGTCGTATGTATCTAAATACAAGTCATCATCTTCTCCCTACAACAACCGTAATGTGAGACCTCAAACTCACAAAAACTCAAGATAGAAAATTGAATAAAAGTGATTCTAGTGTGAAACACATCGTACATCTGTCTCTTCGGTCTCCTCATCGCTGGAAGAATAAGCCATGAGTTTGTTGTATAACACTTCATCTCCCTTGTCTTTTACAAGTTCCACATGTTCCTGAAAGATTGCACTCAGTTCGGATTAGTTAACATTGTAGAACAAAAACAAAAACGCATTCTTTGTCAGATCAGCAAATGATAGATAAATAGATCAGTACGATTTCGGCTCTCAGCTGCTCTGATCTCGCTTGGACTGCCCCAATGTGTTTTATAAGAGCCTGTTGAATGCAAAGTATCCAAATGAGAAAGCAAACTAAGTGATTGGACTCAAGTGCTGGTCATTAAAGTAGAAACCAATGATAAGTTTTGCAGATTTTGAGATCTAAAAACGTTGTTGCATATTTTTATCACGAACCTCTCGTCTTTGGAGCTCAATAGAACGCGCCAAAGCTTTCCTCTTTGTCAAGAGGTTTTTAGGCCTCAACGTGGAAGGACGCTTATAGTCTTTTCCTCTATATACAATAATGGCGTAGCCTTTTGAAATCTTGTCGACAGAAACCAGGATACCACCACTCTCGGCTTCAAGGGCCATAGCCACTTTCCTCGCACCCTCAAAAGTTTTAGCTTTCACATGGATCTTGATCAGCTCTCGGTATTTCCAGTGTAAGTGCATGTTCTCCACAGTACCATCAAACACTCCTCTTCGACCTGAAGCAGTGAGTTCAAGTTTTTGGATGAGTCCACATCGCAGAGAACACATGCCAATCAAACTTGACCGCATCCGCCTACACATTGGTTACAGATAGTTTACCAAGAAGTAAGAAAGCTTTCATCCTCAATCCGAGCTTTTGGAACATAAATCTCTCTTCCTCAGTTATGCCCTCAACGTCTGTTCTCTGTTCTGCTGGCTTCAGAGATTCCTCCACCTTAGCCAAAGCCCGTTCAGCTTTCAGCAGCCTTTTCTCAGCCTACAAAGGTTTATAGAGATGTCAGTAATTCACGGATCAATCTTTTAACTCAAATGTGGAATATAACTTGACAGGTAGGAAATAAAGGGTCAGGTCAGGAACTCACAAAAACAAGTTTCCTTTCCAACTTCCTCACAAGATTTGCGGACCTTGCTTTCTCAGCCTCTTGTTTAATTTCTTCCACATGATTATCATCATCCAGATTCTTTCCCCACTTACCAGTTGCATCAAGTGTTTCTGCAAGAGAACCAGTAGAAACAAGGTTTTGATTAGCTTTGATACTTGGCGAAACCAGAGCCGATGATGCTCTTAGACGTGCTTGTTCCTCTTCGTCTTGAAAAGTCCTTGCAAGCCTCTCCTTCTCCAGCAATGCTTCGGCTACTTCTCGTGACAAAAAACTCTTTCCTCTGTAGAAAATCAAGAAGTCTTTGTTCCTAGAAAGCAGCATACCTCCCGTCAATCTCTGCAGTCACTTGCCAAGATCATGATCTTATATACCTTATATTTTTTTCTAATGATATCTCCACTAATACAAAAATAATTACAATATATCTGAATGTTATTCGCCGTGAAACTTTATTTTACCTTGATGTCTTCAGCCATTCTCTCACTGGTAGTCAATTGTACACCACGTTTAAGGGCAACTTTGGCAATCAAACTCTTTTGCCACAACGTAACCATGGCAGTTGCCAACCCTTGCAGCTGTCTACTTCGACCTGTAGATCAAAAGAAAATCTCAGTCTTCAAAGACTTTATGAGGTTCTACTAAAGGTCACAAAGGAATTCAATACCTAAAGCAAAATGTGGAGGAAGAACTGTGCCAAGTCTTCTTAAAGCAGTTGCCTCTTTTTGTCCCAGTGTTGATCTCACTCCATAAGGAAGTACCCTGAAAGGGGGTTCGTAACCAGGAACAAATCCCGGAAGCAAATCAGCATCAACAGGTAATGGATAACCCCCCTGCCAGTCCGTGTACCGAGGACCAAGACCCTCTAACAGTTCGTTTATTTCATCTTCATATTCTACTTCTAGTTGAGATGCCCTGTCAGTATTTCCTACAATAGCTGTCTCCTTCTCCAGCTGAGGTTGATGCCCTTGTTGAGCACTACGATCCACTGTTCTTGTACTTACAGGTAAAGAAGATGTATCTGCTCTTCTGTATATTTGCCTGTTCAGTTTCCCTGATGCATCCATGTTGCTGTCGCTTTTGTATTTGTACAAGCAAATGGAAGTCCCTGACCGCCAAATCACCAAACCACCAGTTTTTCTCTGCCACATTCAAAAAGGACATTAGAAACAACACTTCAATTTCTTCGACTTATCATTTCATAGATCACGAATTAAAACTTTGTAAAGTACATAATTTCAGAAGAGAGACAAGTGTAACGCAAAAGAAATACACTGATTTGGGGCTCATAAGAAGTAAAACCTCCAAAATCTCATGCATCCTTCTCATGTTGAGCGCATTTGAACCTTCAATCTTAAGTCTCACAATCTCTGAGCTCTTCCACTTCTCCTGAATTGCATCTACCACAGCCTGAGTAACACCAGCACCCTTAACTCTAATCTTGCTCTTTGTTCTAAACATCACATTCCTCAATCGATTCAGCTCTGATTCTGAAAGAATCGTCTCTGCCAACGCGTATCTACTCTCATTCTTCGCTGTCCACACTCCATTTCCTAGCTCCTTCTCCATAGAACTTACCTTTTCCCACGGAAACTTAACCTCTCCATTGCTTCCAAAGTCACCATGTGGTGATTCCTCCGAGAATCCGTCCCTCCCATATAACAAATTTTCTTGTTCCTCCACCGACCCTTCCTCAATCCTTCTCTTCTGTTCAATCTCCTTCTCTCGAAACTGATCATCTTCTACAAATCCATACTTTTTCAATCTCTCCACAATCTTCTCCATTGTACTACCCTTACCATCTCTAATGTTCTCGCCACTTGCAAGCCCCAAACCGGAAAATCTCTCTCCTTTTCCATGATTCAATACTACCTCCGGAGGTTTAGCTTGATTGTGCTTATGTGTACTGTTCCAATTACCACTACCGTTACAAGATAATCGTTTAACCCTTTTCATACTAGAACCGAATTTCTTCCATTGATCACTTGCAGCATCGTTATGAGACCTGAGTGAAATTGATGAGCTGTAACTTAAGAATCGTAGGGAACTAATTCCGTGGAACTTGCAGAAGGAGTTTCCCAACGAATCAACCGCAGTAGTTGTCGTAACAGCTGTGGGGCAGAAATGGCGACTGGAGTTTATCACCATTTCTGAGACAAATTACTCTCAATTGGGTACCCACATAAATACAAAAAGAGCTGTAATTTACGGGAAAAAAATCAACTTTTTAACGGACTCCTTCGGCTACGGTACGGAAGCTCTTATTCTGTGTTATCCATGGCGGGGGAAAATGGTCGAGATATGAAGAGGGTTGTTTGGATACGTGGATTCTTGTAATCGAATCAAGAACACCCAAACATGTCTCAAAGTTGCGCATGATAGAAACCTATTAGAACGTACGGCTTAAATGAAACTTAATATGTCCATCTTAACTTAAACAAAAAGAAGTTCATTAAAATGCGCTTATTGTCTGGATCCATTTTCTTTAGTCAAAATTGTTATGCAGAGTGTACAAAATCTCTGTTTCCTTGTGAATTTCTCTTTGGCCCTACGATCTTTTGGCTCCGTTCCTTTACCAGATATCGAATTTTCTTGTCAGGTTAGGTTTTCTTAACTAAATTATCTAAATTGTCCTTTGTTTAGTTGAAGATTTTCCTTTTTTCCCTTCTCTGTGATGAAATCGGAACTTGTAAACACCTTGACCATGTCTAATTTATTATTTTATTATGAAGAGACAAGTTTTGTACGATATGACAAGTAAAAAGGTGCAAAATTTTGGTGATAAAGGGATTCGATTTGATATGGGTTTAGCATATTTTTGAAAAAAAAAAAATAGAGGGAAAAAATTCAGACTTTGATTTGTACGATTTAAGGTTTCGTTTTGAAAGAGGTTCTCTAGGTGAATTATGGGCCATAATTTATGGCGGATTAACATTTAGGGATGTGTTCAATTTACTGTTTTATAGTGTCTTTTGAATGGTTGTTTGTTTGTCTAAAATGGCATTTTTTTTTTTTTTTGGTTCGAAGTCTAAAATGGCATTTATTCTCCGAAATTTGTAGTTATAATTCAAAAGGAGATTTCTTTAAGTTGTTGAGATCAGACATTACATGTGTTTCTGTAACTAGTTGGTGCCGTTGTAGTCATTGAGCAAGTAGAAGTAGTTATATGCAATAATTTGATGCCTGTTATCTGTGATTGTGGTTTGCTTTAGGAATCTTCTTTTATCATGTTAAGGTCACTCTCGGAGTTCAGAGTGTGCAATTTTCTCAGAAATTGTTGAACTCTAATCTTGTTGTTGTTTAAGCACCTTTTTTGTTTGAGGTAAAATTGGCAGTATCACTTTGAGAACGTTGCTTTCGATTTCTTCTCTTGGTTGATTCCTCTGCTCTAATTTATAATTGGCTTTGTATATTTTAATCTGTGTTCCTGTGCTTTTTATGCGCTAGCGTCAAATCTTTTTTGGTATATGCGGTTGCTGAACTTAGTTTTCTTAATGACCTGCACATTTACTGCTTCGTAATTCTTTACTAGTCAAGTGGAATTCATGAGGCTTTGCGAGTTATGAGTAGCCTTATGGTTCGCCTTTATTGTTTTGGACTCATGTTTTGTTAGTATCTCCTGTGTTCCTCAGGTGAAAGATGAAACGCATGTTTTCAGAAGTAGAACTGGCTCGAGACGTGACTATATGTACCAACAACTTGAAGGGCCAATCACCACCACACCAACAGATTTTAAACAGCCTACTCCAAGATCTATTACAAGAGAAAGCATGCAGGGAACATGGATTCTATCTCGGTATCACCGCCCTAAAAAGCATCTGTAAAAACAACAACAACAATGAGAAAGAGAAGAAAAATCATCAACCACATGTCCTAACATTCCCGGTCTCCTTCACATGCCGCACGTTCTTGCCTGCACAAGGAGATATCTTGCAAGGGATTGTAAGCAGAGTGTTGTGGAACGGAGCTTTCATCCGATCCGGACCACTCAGATATGCATACCTCTCGGCTTTGAAAATGCCTAACTATCATTATATCCAGTCACAGGAAGGCAAGAAGAGGTATTTTCAGAGAGATGATCTCTCCAAGATTGCTGTTGGAGTTGTTGTGCGGTTTAAGGTGTTGGCTGTGCGCTTTGAGGAGAGAACCAGGAGAAACGACGTCCACGTTCTTGCAACTCTTGAAAGTGATGATACACTCGGTCCCATCTCTCTTACAGGATCTGATGAGCCCTACATGTGATTGTTATTAACCCCCATTTTAAGCTAAAGTTGATAACCCTTTTGAGACTTTTTATTGGTTTTATTAGGTTAATCTCAGTTTCAATGGTATTTCTCTTGGTGGTTCTTTTGGTATAGGTGAACGAACTCATTTCTCTCTAAATTTACACTACAAAGGCGAAGTCTTTTGATGTAAATACACAGATCAGTCAGGTTCTCTATGGAAGTTTATTGAGAATGCGAGCCAACAAACTGCATTGTATAGAATTGAGAGGTGAACTTTTGAAGAAATTCCTTGATCAAATTAACTAGGGTGAGTTTTATTTTGTAGTTAACATTAACGCTTTTTCAATTATAAAAAAATAATAGTATATTAATATGTGTGGGAATTTGATCTCTATATGCTTCCAGTCATCTATGCATGGTTTGATGAACACCAATTGTTTGTTTCTATAGTACGTCATGATATTGCAGGACATCCAAGAGAAAACATATTCAATATGTGATTGACCTTTATGTGGATTAACATGCATCTGCAAAATCAAGTAGTTCAAACATTGAATTTTTTGGATAAATAATTATAAATCAATTGTTTATTGGAGATAATGAAATATATGTTTGATTCCTCTCCAATATCTCCTTGTTGAACATGAATCATATATTGCTAGTAAATTGACCTAGAATGCTATGTCTGGTCGTGTACAATTAGCAAGATGCATGAGAGCCCAAATTGAACTCATATATAGTTCTTCATGACCAAGTAGTTCTTCGTTATCCTCACAAGGACGGAAGAGATCTTTCTCAATATTAAGCGATCTACCTACCATTGATGTACTAAGAAGATTCGTAGTATCCATATTAAAGCGTTGTAGGATTTTTGCGTATAGTTTAATTTGTGCAAGAATATACCACTTTTAAGGTGTTCAATTTGCAAACCAATACAAAACTTAGTTTTACCGAGATCATTCATTTCAAATTTTCCTTTTAAATAATTCACCGCTTCTTAAACTTCTATATGAGTTCCAATGATATTTAAATCATCAACATATATTGCGATCACAACAAACCCAAATGTTGTTCTCTTGATAAAGACGCATGGACAAATTACATTATTAATATACCTTTTTTTTATATAAAATGGTCACTTAGACAAATGTACCACATGTGACCTGATTTCTTTAATTCATATAATTATCTTTGTAAATTAATCACACATATTTCTTTGGGTTTTGATTTTAATGCTTCAGGCATTTTTAATCATTCATGAATTTTCATGTAAATATCATTTTCAAAAGACCCATATAGATATGCAGTAACAACATCCATCAACTTCATTTTTAGGTTAGGTGAAACAACTAGGCTGATCAGATATTTGAATGTTATTTCATCTATGACAAGAGAATATGTTTCCTCATAATCAATATCAGGCCTTTGAGAAAAACTTTGTGTTTAATCTTATTAAGTGACGAGCTATCTTATAATCTCATTTTTCTCATTTCGTTTTCCTACGAAAATCCACTTACACCCAACTGGTTTTATATGTTTGGGTTTAATGAGAATAAGTCCAAACACCTTTATCTTATTAAGTGAATCTAGTTCAACTTGTATTCCACTTTTTCATTGTATCCAATTAAGACTTGCTTAACACTCAAATACAAATTTTGGCTTTGGATCATCAGTGTCATAATCAATTTTGGTTGCTCACCTTACAACGGAACAGAACCAACCACATCAGA